>JBBYHO010148592.1:23489-34887 GCA_038382025.1 Adansonia gregorii | reverse complement strand
TTACGTTTTTTGTTTACGGTGATGATAATTGCAATGTGTTTCAGCTAGTTGAATGCATAAGTTTTTTTTTTTTTTTTGGGTAAAAACAAATTTGCACAAACAAGATTTATATTCATCATTAATTTCATTTCCCTTTTTCAACCTGTATGATTTTATTAAAACTTCTTTTACATTCACCAACGAAAGTATAAGAACAAACACTATTTAAATTCTAAAATTAATAAATTAAATTTAAATCATCTGAAACAAATAATCTTTGTTTCGAGTGCGATAGACCTAAACCTAAAAATAATTTCAACTCGAGTGAACAGAATGTCAAACTCGATTGAACCCGAATTTAAAATGATCCGAAATTTTAAAACCCCAATCAACCCAACCCGACACTAACCAACTTAATATCAAACTCGATTAACCCAAATTCAAAATTACCAAATAATTTTAAAACCCGAATCAATCCAACCGAGACTAACCTGACTTGTACAATTAATGAGTTCAATGCCTCCAAAGTTAATTAAACAGGTTGGTCTCAAAGTGATTCGTCCATAAATTTTAATCCTCTGTTGATCATACTTGGTTATTGCCATATTAATATCAGATTTTGACACAGACGATTTTGTTGAATTGTTTTACAATTTTTTGTTTTGTGAAGCAGAAACTGCTTAAAGTACGTAGATTTTCAACAATTTTTCTTGGTCGTTAAAACTTCATCCAAAAGAAAACTTAAGTGACAAATGCAAAGAAAGTGACAGAAGAAAATTTGCTTTGTGTAAAAGAGCTAGAAATACAAAATAAATATGTGAATAACAGAGTCGATTGTACAAAATAACTATAGCAGCCAATTGGCTAAATGGCATGTTATTGTAGTAAGAGCTTAGGGGTCACCCCCCGTTAAGCAAATTGGTGGCCGGAGGCGAGTGGTGGCTTACTGCCAAGCAGCATTTCAGCATCATGATTGTTTTAACAACTGCCTATTTTACACCCCCCCCCCCCAAAAAAAAGAGCAAAAATTGCGTCCCTTTAGCATTTTGTAGGATCTGAATCCGGCTTTTCGTACTGTTGCAGAATGATATTACAATTATTCATGGTTCGAGCATCAAGGAGACCGTGATTCCACAACTTGATCATGAATAATCTCCAACACCTTCCAATATGACAAATGGTAATTAGTTATGACCTTGCATTAAATCATACATCCAATGTACGTCGAAAAGGGTAAAGGGAGTACCAAAACTGCAATGTCACGCACGAAAGACACTATTTTGGACATGATTTTATACATCAACCAATCAGAAACACTCAGAAGACGAGTATAATATAATCAGACAAGCGTATATGCGTAAAAAAAGAAGAGAAAGAAACTATCAGTGATGGAGAATAGACAAGTAGAAGTGCAAGGCTCGAATGTATATATAGCAACAATTTTAATAGGAAACAAAAGAGAGACGATCTACCAGATGAGAGCTGGGGCTTTGACAAGGTCACGGCCATGTAATTTTGAAAATGCTTCACATGCCCATGGAATATGACCATCTGCCAACACCCTGACATCATGAAACCAAAATATTAGAAACAGAAACAGCAAACGGATAGCCATGACACTCACTTCAAACTAATCAACCAAATAAGAGAAACTAATGAAGATCTAATGAGTCAGTCAATGCAACTATATATTTGTAAAATGAAGAAACTGCCAAAGGCACACAAAAAACCATCATGGGTATCATATAGGTCAGCTGCAAATGTTTTAAAACAAACTACGTCTCATAGTTAGATGAGGAGGGAAGAAAACCATGTATCTCAAAAACTCAGCTCAAATGCAATTGTTACGTATAAACACCTTGGAACATCCAAGCAAAAAGGACATGGGGTAGAGAAGAATGCCATAACATGGTTTATATTAGAATGGCAAATCCTATGTCCTTTATATAATGCCCCCTTTCGCTAGAGAACTTATAATGGGACGGATTATATGATTCTAACAACCAGTTTCAAGTGAGAAGGGTAAAAGATATAGAGAAAAGCAAAAAACCACAGTAAAATAGAAAGACAAGATTACCTTTGCTTCCTGACAAAAGAGTTCCACAAATGCATTATTTGCTTCTCGTCTTTGGTTACATCTACAAAATCATCGAGCATCTGCAACAAGCTAGAGGATCTGAATGAAATCTTGTAAATGCACAAACAGCTTCACCAAGATGCAATTCATTCAAAAGTCTTAACTACCAACTCAAATGGTTTGTAAACATTAGCAATTACTGATTTATATCTTATCATTATTCATTCACTGATTTCACTTCCTAGCCTGTCCACATTGTAGGCAATTTGCATCCCCAAAACCATTTAATGAGATTAAAATCTATAGAAATTTTCATAAATTACCCTTATATATTCCTTGTAAACAAATCTACTAATATCAAAATGGTTACTACTGATTTTGCTGTAAATTAGTGTAAATACTCCCTTTAAACTAGTTGATAACTACATCACCCTTCAATTCTTAGCTAGCCTCTGACCAAAATCCAAAACAATATGTACTTCCAAACAAGCATCAAAATTGCATGCATATGAAAGAAGAAACAAATAAAATAAATAAAAACATACTCTTCGATCTTCAAAATCTGCAACATCGTCATCAACCTCATCCTCACTGTCTCTGTCTGACATTACTTGATCTATCGCCATTGGCTTCAAGCAGAGACATAAGAGTTTCACAGATTTTGATGTGTAAATTGACATTAGTGACAAATTTCATAGTTGACTATTACTAAGCTTCTTAATATCTCTTGGCAAAAACTAATGCAAAGCCATATTAAATATACCACACAACATAACTAAAGGGGAAAACCAGAATCACCATACCCAGTCCATTTCATATGCCCTACACAGACAGTCAGCTAAGCCACAAATAAAAAATGAGATCCACCCTCTTAAGAGTGCTAATGTGTGTGTGAGATGAGTGTAAGCAAACAGCAGGTAATATTTGCCTTTTTCCTCTCTTCCTCTCTCCTCTCTCCTCTTCATTTTACATCGTACAAATTATGGACATCATTGCATTTCCAGAACATTATAACAAAGTTTTAAGTCACCTGTGCTCTATGTGAGTGAAAAAATTGTCGCTTCTGAAGGAGAGTACGGCTGAAAAGACACAGAAAGGAATAATCAAACCCATATTCATGGTTGAACGATAAACCATTTGTCATAGGGGAAAAAGGGCAGGGGGGAGAGGGAAGCAAATTATCTAAACAAGACAAGTTCAAATAAGCACATCAATTTTATAAGAACACACTTCCATCTTTTACCTAGTTGGTTCCAACTGTTCTTTGTTAGTTCTACTACTAAACTAGGAGGGAGATAATAAATATAGGATTTAGAACAGTTACGCCTGAATCAGGAATGGCAGTGGACACTTAACACGTAAGGAGGTAGACAATGTACCTTCCATCCCTACAGTTTGGAGACCAACACTTTCTAGACAAAAATCATCGAACAATATTCATAACCTTTTGCACCAAAAAAACCTAATGTAGGAAGGTACAAAAAATGACAAGACGATGCTTTAAATTCACAAAAAATGACAAGTTCCATTAACAAAGCTCTAATGAAAATTGTTATACCCATAAAGAACCCTAAGGGTATTTTAGTAACTATCCTACCATTGTACCTAGTATATAAGGTAAAAGCCTCCATAAAGGCAAAGGGGTTATTCTCCCTAACCCTAGACTCCTTACTCATTATTCTATTTACGTTATCTCTCTTAACTTATGGGGCAGACACTGACTTATGCATCGGAGCGCGCGCCAGACTACCAACTCCGGTGCTCTTGAATTTTTCCATGATGCAGGTGTCTTCATCAAAAGATCACTACCGATTTGGGCATCAACAATTGGTACCGTTTGTGAGAATCAACAAGCCATATGCTCGCAACCAAAATCTTGTTTAGGTTTCAAAAGAGTAAACCTATTCCTCGTTGAGTAACTCTATGGCAACCTGTCCCCCGTTACATACTACCTTTTTAGGTATTTAGCCTTTCCAAGCTTTGCCTTTTCAGGCACTTAGCCTTTTCGAGCTCTCCATTGTCTTTTCAGGCTCATCATTGCCTTTTCAGGCTCATCATTGCCTTTTCCGGCTTGCCATTTGCCTTTTCAGCCTTGCCATTTTCTTTTTAGCCTCAATATTGCCTATTCAGGCTCGCCAAAGGCCTTCTCAAGCCCAAACGCCTCTCAAGGCAAACACCTCAGCAACATCACTTCAGACTTCCTTATGCGTTCATACACACGTGAATCCAAGAAGCTATCTTGAGCTCGCCACTTTAAACTAACAAGCTATAAGGATGTTTAGCTACAATCAGCCCCACGCAATCGACGTTGGCAACCTACCTCAGTTATAAAATGCTCTTATCAACTAAAGGCAAACACATAACAACAAAGTCGAGCGCTCAAACAAACACTAACAAGTATTTTAGTAACTCTTGCAAAAGGCTCGAAGTCGGTCAGTTTATAACCACCTTCATGCCTGGAAGGAGGGCAATTATTATACGCATAAAGAACCCTAGGGGTATTTTAGTAACAACTCTACTTCTGTACCTAGTATATAAGGTAAAGGACTCCATAGAGGCTAAGGGTTATTCTCTCTAACTTAGAGGACAAACACCGACTTGAGCATCGGAGCATAGGCTGGAGTACCAACTCTGGCATTCCTGATTTGTTCTATGTTGCAAGTCTCTTCATCAAAAGATCATGACCAATTTGCACATCAACGAAAATAAGTAATACACTTTACCATTGCACCATTTTGAAATGAATTAGAACACACTGAATAATTAGATAGATGTATATATAATAAAATTATTTAAAACGAAAAACCTAAGACATACTTCCTTGGATCAGAACGTTCCATCGATATTTTTCTTGTCTTTGCAAATTGCAACAAGGCAGGGGGAGCAAGATTGTTTCCAGACACTGATTGAACCCGTTCAGAATCAGAATATGACTGTCCTGCAGAGCCTGAAACCCCTGCAACATCCAAACTGGATGGAAGATGTTGCGTAGACTCTAGAGCACCAATTCTACCTTTTTGTAAAATGTTTCCACCTGAGACGAGCCATTTCATCAGTATTTGAATGAGCTAGAATGTCAACATGATTCCTACAGCTAATCAGCTCAATCTACAGAGTTTCAGATTAGACTTATGCACATAGGCTATGAAAGGTCAGTTGACAAAAATACACCAGTAAAATTTTTCGGCTATATGATCCATTGGTTGATGGACATCTCTTGCATTTTCAAGAACTTAAGTCAAGCACCACAGAGTTCCATCTTACATGCATTAGATTGTTGGCCCCAGAACATGCTGCTTTAAAAGCTTTTAGCTGGGAATATGTGGAAAAAGATGATACCAGAAACCAGTATCTCAAAACTCCTCTGCTCAACCTATTTAGAGGATTACCAGAACGGACTTAGTTTTTGCCAAAGTTGGGCTTCTTCTGTTTCATTTTTAATCCCATAACCTTAGTTTCACTTTTAATCATCTAAGAGTTGCCTAGACAAATTTCCATTTCTAAGAGAATATATTAAATTTGGTTAAAGAAAATAATTTTTTTTCTAAAAAACTAACAAGTACACAATCATATATGAAAATGCCATACAATGAGCCTTGTCAAGAAGCTCACAGCTTCCTGCTGACAGATTTGACTCTAAGAAAACAGGATGTATATGCCTTGCATTTTGAACGAGGCTCTTCGGTCGTCTACGCCTTAATTGCTTTGAGCTGTGCATACATATGAGCTACCAACTTCAGTTCATGGAAATAAGATGAGGAAGAAACTCACTAGCACATAAAATGGCAAATTAAACAACTTACCAAAAGAAAAAAGTCTGTTGTTTAGGATCAACACCATCAGCAACAATCTGAATAGAAAACATACACATGTAAATCACAAGAGCGACAAAGGACAACTTATATTGAAACTTGCCATATGTACATGGTTCGAATTCTACTATCTGAAAATGAAGCAAGCACCTTTACTCACCACATAACTGAATGGAAGTACAGTGGCAAATTCAATATTGAGTCATACTATACTAGCAAGGTATTTGCTTCACAATATAGAACTTAATCTTTGAAGTATTTCAGTATTCTTTTCCCTATGAATCTAAAAACGGGTCAAGCCTTACAAAAAAAAAACATTGGTCCAAATCAGTTCTCATTTAGCCACTGGTTTTAATTCAGTTACGAGAAGGAAACAAAATCAGAAAGCAGTTAACAATTACAGTATTGCAAGCCATGGCAAGAAAATGCTCTGACCTCAGATCTCCAATTATCAGTTTTGACAGACACATTAACAGCTTGATACTCTTCAGTTACCTACAAAGTATCTATGCATTAGAAATTCTGGTATGCAAGCATCAACTATCAGAATTCCACCGCAGATCCTGAAGTTTACCAACCCAAAATTCAAAATTGAAGAGATCATGGCATGCTGGCAAGTGATGCCTCAGACCCTATACAAAAAAAAAATATTTCAGCTCCAACCATATACGTCCAAGTAAAATGGATTGAAGTTCATTTGAATCAAAATGATAAAGATGAAGGAAAAATACAAGAAAAAGGAACAACCTTAAAGCTAGCACATTTTACCAAGCAGAAAGGGCAAGAGAAGTCTTCGGTTACTGCATATAAATGGAATTTATGACAGTAAATCAAAAGATGAGTGCAATAATAAATTATATAAGATTCCAAACCAAATGCTAACGATTAATTAGTTAACAAAATGGTCTACCACACCAGGTCCAGAAGAAAAGAACCAAAAGGTTTGAAGAAAAATAATCCTAAGCTTGAGGTACAGGCAGCTAAAGAAAAAGATCCAACATCAAGAAAAAATTGAGCCGAATTCTAAGAAATACCAACAGCTTTACCAACCAAAAATAATACCTTTAGTTTCAGACTGCAATTTCCCAGTCACATCCTCTCCCACACTTCAAATACTTACAAGGCAGGTAAAGCAAATGTATCTGATACAACCCTCCATCCCCCCTACCAAGTAAAAAAGGGGTAAAAACTAAGAAACAATACCTTCAGTCCTCTGTAGCTTGTTGTTGTAATATTTGTAATTAAAGATGACATTCCCCGCTCTCAACCTAGAACCAAAAGCAGCAAAATTTCAATCTTAGAGACATAGAGGCCATGGTTCAAGAGACACTAGGCAAATGCACTAGGCAAATGCACAATCCTTGTTTCTTTCAATTATATAAAATTTTTTTTTGGGGGGGGGGGGGGGAGGGGGCGGATAGGTTTGAAACACAAAAAGGTAGTCTAAAGCTCACTAATCACTAATGCCCAATCCTCCTCTCTAGCATCTAATTCCTGCTATTATGTAACAACTAGCTCATTTTGAGCGGGAGCAGGATGTTTTCCCTTATGCTATACTTTTTGTTATTGTCCCAGATATTAGAATCCCAAGGCTTTTCAATTATCTTAGGGATTGAATCTCATAAGTTCTAAAGAGAAGCAATGAATAAAGCAAAGAGCTGAGTGGATTCTGCAATTTAAGCAAATCACCCTTTCCCAGTATAGGCATTGGCAGGCAACACACCTGATGCAATGTGTGCATAAATAGTGTATTAGTTAATGGAACTGCCCTCTATGGTGCAAAAAAGCACATTCAAATCACAGAATCATAAACCTCAGTCTTAGCAACAGCCTTCTAGCTGCATGAAATAAAGTAGCTGGCTGTGCAGTACAATCTATGGCTATTCGAACTTTAATAATAAACTATGGCAGTCTGGGAAAAATAATTGTCATGATTTCATTACAAACAAACAATCATCAATGATAGACTTGGACTCAGATTGTCTGGTTCCGCCACGTTACCACGTTCTTTAAAAATAACTTTCCTTGGAGTAATAAAGGCTTAAGAGAGGAAATGATCTCCAATATTATAATTTTTAAGTTCAACTGAAACAAGGACTAAACAATGGAAACTGAGGAGCTAGTTAAAGAAAGGTCAAGGTTACTTTCATACACATATAGACAACAGGAAAAATTGGGTAACATCACATTTTCAGGACATAGAGAGGAATTATTATAACAAGGATTACCGAATAATATGAGACAGTGATGAAGAAGAAACGCCACTGCATGCGTATGAATTATAGGGAGATTTTTCCTTTACCCCAACCTCCTTGGCAGAAATGATGACCTGCAGCTGCAGTGATTGGCTCTTTTGGAGCACAACCAATCAAATTAAATACCATAAGTAAAATATTTCCAGATGACAAATCAGAAATGTCTGTTTTAAATAAAAAACCAAAGCAAGGACATACCATTGACAAAGAATCGCTGGAACTTTGGATCAAAATGCATTTGTCCTCATTCAAACATTTCAACTGCAGCGGGAAGAAAAAAGAGTTACTGCAATTCAGATATTTACATAAGTTTGGACCATCAGTGCTTGAACATACGTTGCCATTTCCTATACTGGTGAAGAAAGTCGTACACATGGTTATAGTCATTTCACAAGCAGTCAGCAACAATAGAAATAGCAAAACTGCTCATGGCAAAGTGTCCTGGCCAGTTCAGTTCTTTATTTGATCACTAATAAAAAATTAAAAATTAAAAAAAAAAAACAGATAAGCACAAAGGAAACCAGATTGAACTAGCAAATGGTACAGCAACACTACCAACATCCCAAATACATAGAGCCCCATGCTACTTGCATACCATTTCTGTCAACCACTATACCCCTTTGATACAGGTCTACAAATATTTTATGTTTGAGAATAATATATACATAAAACTGAGCACTGTCCTAGAAGTGATACAATGACTCGGCCGTAAATGCAAAAACAACCAAGAAATCTTTCACTGAATCTTAGACAACTCTTTTTTACAATGATATTGACTAAAATAGTAGCCAAGCAATTAGAAGAACAGTACTCCAGAATAAAAAAATTTTTTAAAAAAATTATAACCAGAAAGCTCCGAAGCCAAACCTTCAATAAGCAAGAATGCATTTCAACAGGTAATGTCATCTCAGCTCTTTGTCCCAAACTCAAGTTTGGGGATTTTTCCCATGACAAATATAGTGATTCTAATGGTATTCTACCCCATAGGCAGCGTCCACCATTTGCTGTCAAAATAAATTGAATGTGAATTAAATAAACAGAAAGACAAAGTATAATAAAAGTAAGCTATTGGAAAGGATCTAATAGAATGCACATGCATGTAAAAGATTTATGAAATAAATACCAAAGCTGACAAGCAAAATGGCAAGCGAGCCAGATTTGGCCTCCATAGCTAGCTTATTAATCTCAGGGAGGATAAAATTTGCTTGGCCTTGGTTACTGCCCTCACTGCCAGTGAAGCCAGTCAAGATACATGCCCGACGAAAACTGTAAGCTGCAGAATACTTCATTGTGGGATTCAAAAAGTAAATATATCATAAATGAAGTACAAAAAAGAGTACAACAATAATGTATTTAGCTTTGAATGTACACACGTGACATGCCCTACCTCTGCAACTGCAACACCAGAAAATACCCTTGCCAATAAGATGTATAAAGGAAAAAGGCTTTGCATTAGTACACCTTCATTCACAATCCCCGGGACAGACACTGTCATTTGAATTCTATGTATCAACCAAATAAAATGCAGTTAATAACTCAAATTTACCTGTATATAGCAAATTTTGATCAAGACAGCACGCCATCAACAGAAAACAATAACCAACAAATGATCATCATCAAAACTTTACTTCACAAATCCATGCATAATCACATAAAAAAATAAGAATTAATCCCATAGTAAGAAACTTGTCATTGCTCCCCAACTTATGCAAATCCCAACAAGCATATGTGTTGTCAAACATAAGAATACATATAACAGAAAGCCATCAATAGTTATCCCTAAAATCCCTATACTTCTTCTACCAAAAAGCACTAATGAAAATCTGAATGGCCTTTAAGTTCTCCGTTAGTCCACTATACGGGAAAGAAAAGGGAACACTACAATAAGCAGTTCCAAGTTGCAATTATTGCCATTAGGAATATAAAATAGTGCATTCATTTACCAGATTGAACTATTACCTCATTTTGTGTTTTGCTTGAATTTTGTATCGCAAACATCTTTGAAGAAATGATGGCTGCAAATAAAAAAATAATTGAAAGATGGCCACAAATAATAAGTAGAATAAAATCAACACATATACATGTTAAAGATGAAAGGAAAATATCTTCCAATGAAAATTAACCAAAGATGGCCCAAAGCAGCATGCAAAATTAACTGACTGCAATGCCAAATGTCACCACATCTGGAATCTAAATAAAAATAAATAAAACGGCTAATGCAACAAGAAGCAGAAATATTACATTTCTTATTGTGCGTCTTTGAAGAATGTTATAGAGTTCTACAGGCTTGCAATAAACAGATAGACTCTCTTCGGCAGCAATTTCCTCCTCTGCAGATAAATGCAGGCGGGAATCTTCTCGGCACATCTGATCTGTGCTTCTTGAATAGCTGGAAAAAAGATAACGCCAACGAGAACCCATACTCATGAACTTATCCGAATCACACTTCATTACAACACAACAACAAAAAACTAAAACTCATATAGTAAATCAATAATAATCAAACATAACATCAATGCCCTTGAAAGAACAATGTCTGCGTCATCATATAGCGAATGAAAATTTTAGCATGACAAGCTTAGAAATCACGCAAAACTTGATAACCAAACCTTAGCATAACATATTGGCATGATAGATGGGAAAAAAAATCAAAATATTTGTTTAATAGAGAACATACGAGGAGGCTTCACGAGCCACTAAAGGAATGCTCGGCATTCTTAGTAGATAATGCTTAATTTTACTATCATAGCTTTCTCTCAACTTTTTTCCACCATAAAGTATCTTTAAAACTAAACACCTCAAACCTGCAAAGCAGAAACCAACCTCGTAAAAACTCTAATTAATTTTAGAAATTATGTTTCTATTAAAAATCAACAAATCATAAACTATTAATCAGCTTAAATTATTTCAATTAAAGATTAAAAATCGAATATAATTTTATTTCAAAGACATTCCTCAATGTCTCCGAATAGATGAAAAGACTTGAAACAGAAAAAAAAATTATAAATAGCTGCGATGAGAAGGAATTGGAAGAAGAAGATGAACTGACCTTTGCAAAGGAAGAACCCTAATTGGGAGCTTCAAAATTGGGAGAGAAATTTAAATTTTGGAATCGGAATTTAACCCTTTTAGAATGAGTAATCGAGGAATAGGGACAGCAGTGTGCTAAGTTTCAGTGCGTTTCGATAATGGCTTTACGTTGTTGAAGCTCCCTTTTAATTTTTATTTATTTATTTTTTTCTAAGAAGGGTCTTGCTTCTCTGTGGTTTGGTGTA
>JBBYHO010148592.1:5714-18244 GCA_038382025.1 Adansonia gregorii | reverse complement strand
TTCAAGTTGCATAGTCCCATAATCTATTTCCTTTTTCGAAGAATTTCTTTCGACTATTTATATCATATCAAATAAATAATAGAATATCGTAGAGTTGAAAGGAAATATTCAAATCCAAATTCAAAAAATTTACTTAATTCAATTATTAAAAAATTTTTAGCAATTTAAATTCATTTAACTTAAAATGATTCAAATGTAAATGATCTAAAAATCTAATCTTAACCAATTCAAAGTTAAACTAATTTGAACTTGAAACTCAATAATTTAAATCTAAAATGATAGAATTGATGTTCCCAATGCACAACGGTCAAATCCGAAAATCTAAATCTTATATAACTTGAATTCAAAATATTAAAATTTTAATTAATCCGAATCTTAAAATATTAATGACTTTTTTAACTCAAAATAACTTGATACGAACCCAAACCTGTTACACCTCTGACTAGAGGCGTTAAGGGGTGAGCCATGACTTAAAAAATTTATTTGCTTGCTTACTTAGATATAACTGAATATAAAAACACATATCATAATATTAAAAATAATTTTTATATTAATATTTATAATTAAATTTAAATTAACAATAATTCAAGCAGAGTTTGATCTGCTCAAAAATAGTTAGATTTGATCAATACAAATAGAATTGAATGGACTTTATACGTTCCATGAAGGAGTCCACCTATACCACTCCCAAATCGTAATTGCCATTTTTCTTTTGTGTAATTTTAATTGAGTCACCAGGCTAAGCCCATTAAGACCCAAACTTTGAAATGTTGGATTCCAACCCGACTTCCCATATTTCCCTAACACGCCCAGCAATGCCAGAAAAATCCAATATCCCCTCATCTCTTTGTAACTTTAAAACTATTGCAAGGGAAATTACAATCATACATCTATGATTTTGTCTTTTGTTCATTATTTTATTTTTAATTACGGGTTATGGCCTTTAAAACTTACTTTAAAATTCATTCATTTTAAAATCATTCACTAAGATCTGATAATTTTACCATCTCAAAGTCACATATATGTTCATATATGTATAGGATATTTTATTCTACGTCATCTGATATATTTCGTTAAATTTTTAATAATAATTAATAAAATGAATAAAATTCGAAATATTTTTAATAAATCATAGACAAAAAAATAAAAAATAAAATTTAAAAATTATTTTCATCCTCTCAAAAAATGCCAGTCAATCTCTCATTCATGGTGAAGCTGATATTGACATTATGTTGTTGGGAACGCTTCTGGTCGGGACATAAGCACTGATATTGTTTCATGGGATATTAACATCAGATTCAATGTCGGTGATGATGCTCTAAGTATGTTTTTTTTTTTTTTTTGTTCTTGTCAAAACTAATATCTTTACATTGTTTTTTAAGTATTAAAGCGATAAAAATTGGTATAATTTATAAGGCAAATTACACATTAATCAAAAGGAAAAAAAAAAACCCATGGGTAATATAGTTATGAGATATCCCTATCAATTCCCAATCCTAACAATTTATATTTAGGAGAAAAAAAAAAGGAAGAGAATATTAAATCGTTGCATGCACTATCGCATCTCACTAATGTAAGTTAAAAAAATAGATTTAATAATTTATTTATTTATAGTATATTATAATTATATTTAAAATATTTAATTTTATATAAATTTTAATAATTATTCATTAATATTTTATAAATTTTAACATATTTATTTATTATATTATATTATATTTTTAATTTTTTTATACAAGTTACGTTCAACATTATCAAATATATACGAAACCATGAACCAAGATGCTGTTGCTGTCACGACCATCATCGGCGCAAAGTCGTGTCCTAATTCTACTTGATCAATCTTCAAACTTGCCGTAAATTATTATTATTATTATTATTATTTGTAATGAGTAAATTAAATGTGTTTCGTGTTAAATGCACGTGGAACATTTAATTTTCAAGAAATGACAAAATTTCTGAATCATGAATCATCGAGAGTGGACCACACTGCTTGGCCCTGTTGTCGTTATCCATTGGAAGATGACTCAATGGAATCTTGAAGATCCCGTATATCTTAATTCGACTTCACTTAGTTTGCCCCACAAAAAAAAATCATTTCTCTATTTCATAGCTTATGTAAAATAGAAACATTAATGGATTACTCAACTCCTTATACAACATATAGATAATAAAAAATATCAATAATACTCATATAATAAAATAATTTATTTATTTAATATTTAATTTAATAATTTTTAAAATTTATTTTTATTTTTTAAAATTTTAATATTATTGAATATTTGATCCGAATCGAGTTAAATTTATTAAGCCTAAAGTTCAACGCTTGAAGGTCGACAGGTCGAGTACTGCCGCAGCAAAACTGCGAATTGCCGACAAGTTGAGGAGCATGAATAATTTGACTTCCGGCCGCGAAGCTTGCGTGTCTAGTCTTACTTGATTTGCTTGCTTGCTTGTATTTTCCCCAAATTATGTGATTTCATAAAGATGCAAATATGCTAAACTAACTAAAAATATGATGTAAAATATTATATAAAAAATATTATAAATGTAATATAAATATATAAATATTTTAAAATATATAATATAAATTAATAATATATTAAATTTTATATAATAAAATATTTTAAATATAATAAAAATATATAAATTATTAAATTTAAATCGTACGTGAAGTAAGTTTACGAGAAAGAAAATATGTGAGCAAAGCTATAATTAGTTTGGTGTGGTTAAACTAATTTAATCCTAACAAAAAAGAAAATCTATGCTTATTATCCGCCGAAAAGAAGTTTCATCATATCATACATACATACATACATACATATCTCTCTCTCTCTCTCTCTCTCTCTCTCTCTCTCTATATATATATATATATATATATAGATATATTATAATCGAACTGGAATTTTTGTCAAGTTTTTTACCCAACAACTTGCATGCTTTCCACACATTATCAATATATGCACGTCATTAATTAATCACTGGTTGCGGGCCATGACATTATTCGTAAATGAAGTTGCCCAAAACGTACATCTTATTCTATACATGTATTATTCATTAAATCAAATATTTGAATGATATTTATCTAATTATCTAATTCCTAATCTAATGGCTGAAACATTTGTCTAAAAAAATTAAAAATCGTCATGTATTTCTATCTATTCAAAAGTTGAACCATTTAATTTCATAGCCCACAATGCTTAAATGAGATTGCCATTGTTTGGAAGGAAAAGCTGTCAGCCTGTCGATCTTACTAAGGTATTTAATTACCAAATATACAGGCTGTTGATCTAGAGATTAAAGAAGCAATAAAGAAAAAAGGTTGGCCGGAGGACCAATCAAGCGCATGACGTAATCAAAAGGAGTGTTGGAATTGGGATTCCTAAGAGGTCAGCAAAAATCCGATACAAAAGAAGGAGATAAGATAACTTGGACAATTAAAAGGAAAGAATAGATCCAATCGAAGGGACACATCAGTAGGAAATGCTGTTTGCTTTGTAAGAATAAGAATTCACTTCTATGAAATGGAAAAGTTTCAAGAAAATTGTGTCGATCATCGGATATCATTGCAGTTCTTCTAATATGGAATAAAAATAAAAGAACCAGATTAAACATTTTATTTACAATTCACTTGGAATCAAACCATATCTCATTTTTCACTTCTTTAACCTAAAAAAATTGCACCAGTAATTGAAGTTAATTGGATCTTTAGATCGAATCTGAAAGTGTGCTTTGGGGAACCCATTCTTGTTTTGTAAATGTTAGATCAATATTCAAATAATTGCAACAATGATTTTAAATTTTTATAGTTCGTGCGCTAATTTAATTTTTATGTATGTTTAGAGTTTGAATTTCGATCCGTGATAAAAGCACAAAAGCTAAATTCGAAATCATGAATTGTTTTGTTTTGTGAAGGAACTTAAAATCATGTTAGTAAATACCAAGGTAAAAAATTTGCCTCCTAAAGTTGCCTTGATGAGTCTACACAACGTCACATCTTTTCTGGTTTTAGAAGTCAAGTCATTGCCTAACAAAATAACCATATGGACGGTTGAATCATGACTCAATTGGGGTTGAGAATGTAAGTTCTTCCATAAGAAAAAGAAACCTCTCATTATGGCTTAGCCAAGCTACTTAATTAAGTCACTTCAATTTCCCCCATATACTTTCCATTAAAGAAAACCAACCAAAACTACAATAATTATGTATCTATATTATTTGAATATTTTATTTTAAAATATTCATATTTAATATTTATATTTAATATATTTATATATGAATATGTGAGTACAATCCCATAAATAAATAATTTATTTTAAAAAAATTACTCAAATTGAACACATACTCGTATCTAATATATATCTCAAATATGAGTAACATTGGATACAATTTTAATCCAAATCTAAACTACATGTTTTCATGGCCGGGTAAGGCCAGATGGCTATTAAAAAAATTTAAAATTTTAAGTTCATCTTGGGCTTATAGGCCCAAAACTATTTCATCTTATTAAAAAATATTAAAAATCATATATATATATATTAATATTTATATATTTTAAATTTAAATAAAAAAATATTATTTTAATTTAAAAAATATTATACCAAAAAAAAAATTCAGGTCCAATTCGACCAAACAGATAACTCAATCCATATGCATCTCTAATCTAAATGAAGAATGTCAATTTTAGAAACCGATTTATTTACTTACACATTTTTTTTATATTGTATAAAAAATTAATCTCATTTTTCTAATAATCCATTGTTACATTTGGATGAAGACAATTTGTTCATTTTTCAAGCTTCTGAATTCACCACTACAAAAATTTTTGACTTTGATATTATGTTTTTATTCTCCTTTTATTGTCAAATGATGTAAATTAAAGCATCAAGCAATTTGATTTAGAGCTTAGGCAACTAATTATAGATGTTAAGAAGTAATTTGATTTCATTTTACCCAATAAAATTATTAAGAAACTAAAGAGATAAAAGGATAAAACTCACCACCAAATCATGATTCAACATTGAAATTTATTCTGGTGCTTTCAATGTTATCAATTTTTTAGATAAAATAATAGAATTGTAATGTTTTATAGAATATTCTATTAATACAAGTGATAAGAGCAAACGATATTAAAATATAATAGCAAATTTTAATATTAATTTATATAATATATAAAATATTACAATAAATTTAACCATAATCCTAAAAATAAAAGCCATAGAAGGAAAGACATGTGAGGCATCATTTGGGTGACAAAGACAAACATGTCAATTAGATCCAGCTCATTCTCGACCTAAGTTTTCCAAATAAAATCTTCTCCTACTTAAATGATAATTGTAAAAACCGTAAAATAAGTTTAAACTCAAAAATTTACCTAAAAATTTAAATTTACGTCGTTTAAATTTAATTAAAAATTTTAAATTTAAAAAAAAAATTAAATCCGATAAAAAAAACTCGAATTTTGTTCAGTTGACTGCCCTAATTAATAATATATGTATTGTTAATGTAAGAAGATAAAATGTTTAAAAATTATGCGCGAGCTCTCGCCGTACAAGCAAAATGCAAGCTAAACGAAGCTGTCTTTTTAAGATACAGCTAAGCTAAGACAGGAGAAACACACTGCTGAACAGACAAATCAACCAACCCAACAAACAAAAAAAAGTGAAAAAAATGGCAGAAGCATCGACCAAGTACAACCTCGAGCAAGAACCTGTTCCCAGAGTGATAACTTTCCTGTCTTCTCTGCTGCAAAGAGTAGCTGAGTCTAATGATCAAAGCCGCCGGTTTGAGTCCCAAAGGATGTCAGTTTTTCATGGCCTTGCTAAGCCAACTATATCCATTAGAAGCTATCTCGAGAGGATCTTTAAGTATGCAAATTGCAGCCCGTCTTGCTTCGTGGTAGCCTATGTTTATCTTGATCGATTTGTGCAGTTGCAGCCGTCTTTGCCTGTCAATTCTTTCAATGTTCATAGGCTACTTATAACCAGTGTTTTGGTTTCTGCCAAGTTCATGGATGACATGTAAGTATTTTCAGTCTTTTTTCTTTGCTTAAATTTATGATTCCTGGATATTTGATCTGGGTTTCAAAGCTGAATTAAGCCATCTTCATCTGTTGTTTATCAGTTGAATTTAGTGTCTCTCGAAATTGGGTTCTGAGTTTGACCCTTTTTTTTGAATAATCTCTTCAACCAGTTGAATTCTTTCGGATTCTTGATTGAGAGTTTAAGTTTTCAAATTTCAAAGTTCTTCTGAATTTCAATGTTTAATGGAAATATAAAGCTATGATAAAAGATTTCAAACCATATGTGTGCTAAGATATTTTCTATTTCCCATTTAGAAGATTTTCACCCAAAAAAGAAAAAAAATCTTCTTACAAGACAAATCAAGCATGCACAAATCAAGCATGCGCATGATAAAAGCGACACTGTGTTTTTTCTAACAAAGTACAGCCATGTGAGAAAAAAAAAACCACACCCTCTGACCATACAGCCCTACCTTAGAGTGCTAGCTGCTGTCTTTGTCTATCAAGGGCACCCACGGAAATCCCCATTAAACTGTAATAATACAGTTGATGCCATGATTAGAGCTAATGACAGCTCGATCAGGACCATCCATTTTGTTTAAAAAACCAAAAAAAAAAAATCGATTGGCTGCGTTCTGTGTTTAATTATTGGCTCAAGACCTCCCTGATTTTACAAGCAATCATAGCAGTTGTTTGCTGTCATTTTTTTCTTTTGACAATAGCAGTAAAACTAACTTTCCAAGTTTACCAGATAGAAGTTTATGATCCAATGAGTCAGACATTAAATAAGATTTTTATAAATTTCGAGCAATCCATCTTAGGTTTGGATCGAGCTAATTCAAAAGTTTCGGCCGGTCTACTCATAAATAGTGCGATTTTCCCTTTTTATAAGCAACAAAATCTAAAATTGACAAAAGTGAAAACTGAAAAATGGAAATTTCCCATTTTATGATTCATCCTTGTTCCTTCACATTATTGTTTGATTGGGGGGTTTTCAGGTATTACAACAATGCCTACTATGCCAAAGTGGGGGGAATCAGCACGATAGAGATGAACGTTCTTGAGTTGGAATTCTTATTTGGTTTGGGGTTCCAATTGAATGTGACGCCTTCCACCTTCCACACCTACTATTCTTTTCTCCAAAGAGAAATGTGGATGCAGTCCCCTCTGCAACATTTGGCAGAACAACCTTGTCTAAACATTGGGAGACCTTTGACGATCCATTGCTGTTTCAATGAAGATGAATCCAACCATCAACAGCGACTTGCAGTTTAAGCATTGATTCTTATTTCTTGGTCGAGTACTAGGAATACATGAGCAGTAACTTTGTGGATTCCCCCCCCCCCAAAAGAAGATGTTGGCCCAAGTTCAAATGGCCCTGACATGGTTTAAAAGCACATTGGTTTCAAACCTGGAAGTTAAAATTCTCGTTGGGCTTTCTTTGTTTTCTCTGCCAATGTAATGTCAGGACATCTCCAAAGCTCATTTTTCTTGGGTTAGTCATAGTTACTTATCCAACATATGCTTTCTTCCTTTTTTTTAATAAGTTTAGTGCTACCCATTTTTGCTCTTTGTACCCCGACTTTCATAGTGGAATGGTATGTACAAAAGTTTTTTATTTTTTATTTTAGGTAAGTGGTCGTAGATATCAGAGTTCAAATCGTAAATTTATTAAATATTACATCTTAAAAAAATGTAACATGTATAAACTAATTAGGCTAAACTTGACTTCCCAAATAATATTTTCCTCTCGGCATCAATGTTGCATTGCAAAAATATCAACTTAGAAAATAAAAAAGTATGATTTGTAAGGAGGCCAAGCCAGTGCATCAGCTGGATTCTGCTCTGTTAGAAAAATAAGAACTCAGGTTGGAAACCTGAAAGGTGGAAGTTGAAAGTTTCATGTCCGAATCCCATTGTTAGAACTAGGAAGGAATGAAATATCATGCCTTGCAATGCTGCCTGCTGTTTTGGTGGACTAGATTGGTTCAAGATCAGGTGAAAAATTCAGCCTATATATATATATATATATATGATCTTTTACTTTTGGTTTCAGGGCCTCTATGTTCTTTTACTTTTGGGTTCAGGGCCTTTAAGGCTAGGTCAGGCTGGATTTCTCATACATGAATTGTTTTTTGCGGCAAAATAAATGGATTAACCGGCAGTTCAGCACTTTCGGTTTCAGTTTCAGACTCAGTTTCCAAACGTAAATCTTCCTTATGGATTTTAGGTTTAAATTGTTTTTCAAAGAAACTCAGCAAGTATCAAAAAGTAGAATCTCGACTTACCTTAAAGTTATGCTACTCAAATTCGAAATGAGTATCGGATACAATTATGTAACATGAGTATATTTAATATTTTTTAAATTTTTTTTATATATTTAAAGAATTATATTCATATATTTTTGTTCAAATATACTACTTAAGAGTATTGGAAAGTCGGAGTTAAGACTTTTCTTTTTCTCAGGTCGTCTTAAGCTCGTTTCATTGCCCAGAGCCAGTTCAGATGGTTTAGCTTTACTTTTCCTTAAGTGTATAATCAGTAAATAATGATAGTTTTAGCTTACAAAACTAACATAAACAGATTATCAAGGCAATCAGGCAAATAGGTGAAAAACTCAAACTAAATATTATAATTAGTGCATAATGATAGTTTTTAACTTATAAAAACTAACATAGATTCAAACTATATATCATCTTACACGCACCATGTATTTTATATTACATACTAACCATACTCTACTGTCAAGTAAGCAAGCCAACAGAACCTTTGATTTAACCATGGTGGTTGCCGTTACTTGAGGCCCAGCGGTTACCATAGCCGTTGCTGTTGTCGCTTGAACCACCAGTGCCTCCACCAGAGCCGCTGCCATCGGAATTGCCTTGTCCACTTCCAGTCCCGTAACCACCACCGTGAGCACCACCACTTCCAGTCCCATAACCATACCCAGAACCGGAGCCAGTTCCAGTGCCATATCCAAATCCATAACCCCTCCCAAACCCAGTAGGCGACCTCCCCGAGCCTGAACCATAACCCCATCCACTTCCAGGGCTTGAACCCCATTCCCAACTATAATCCCAGTTAGGCCCATGGCCTGAACCACTAGCACCATTGGAGGAACCCGAACTTGGGGTATTAGGCTCCATATACATTTGGGAAGAGCTCAGTGTTTTCCTATCACCAACAACACCAGCAATAGTAAATATTGCAACCAAAAAAAAGACAAGAAAGAAGGTGAAATGAAGAAAATTAAGTTGCATTTTCTTCTCCATAGTGGAATATATTTGAAGTTTTTAGCCTCCTTTAATGGTGTTGTGAATTATTGATGTTCATGTAAGTGGGTATTTATAATGGTGGTTGATTTTGACACAAGCCCACTTGTGAGTCGGCATTTACTTTTTCTATAGGTGCACATGTCTCTAAGGGATTGAATTTGCCCTCAAAACAAAGAAACATTACCACGCCTGAATCGCACCACCGTCCTTTTAACTAAATTAAACATGATTGATTTACAGGAAACTAGAACTAAAGTTTCAAGCCAAGAAACCATGTTCTCTGGACATTGAAATTAATGGATATCCTGCCAAAAAAGTCTAAAGTAATTTCATGATTATGTCAGTGCTTTGACTGTTAAGCTTTATTAGCAAACTTTTAACATTTATTCAACCTGTTGATAAAAGGTTTTAGTCTTTCTGTACTCATTTTTTTTTTCCGCCTTTTCAAAAGAATCTGAAATCTGAAAAATGAAAATAGAAGAAAGAGTTGAAGTTCGAACCCAAAACTTAGGGGATGTTATATATTTATATTTCATTGGTATGCAATTCTTTTGGAGACAGTACATCAAAGAAAAGATTAAGATAGAAGGTTAATTATTAGTAATTATCAATACTCATGGCTTCATCGTGAAAGCAATGGTAAGAAGATATTTCGGGAAATGGAACCGCTATTTTAGGTTTCTGATTTCATGGACGTGTAATGTGTTATCAACTAAGAAAATTAGGGAGGTATGGGCAGGCTGATAGAAGGCAACAATGGTGGTGCTGGAGGCAATTGAGTGGTAGTAGCTTTAACCGGCCAACCCACCTGGGATACATAGAGACGTAAGCAAATAGGCAATGCATGTCAAATAGCAACCATGCCCTCTTTTTTCTACCCATGATAAGCACGGATTTAAATAACAGATTGACGTATTGACGTATTATTACAGTTTTTATTTTGCTGTTTTAACAGGTATTCATCATCGATATTTATCGATAATTGATTGCAATAATATTCACGATGTTCTCAACTAAAAATGCGTCTGGAACCTGAATTTAAATCCCTGCCCACGGTAATGGGGTATTACTAGCAGTTGTTGTTAGTTGCTTCATAAGAAAAGCTCCTTTTTGCTTGTGCTCTGCTTGGTGGGAGTAGATAACAACTTTTGACTTCCACATTTTTGGATTTATTCGATCTGAATTTTAATCCCATTTCACGAAAATGACATGATCCAGACACGTGAGTTCTCTTTTTTTCATGATCTGCCTTATTTTTTTCTTTTCTTGTTTCATTGTTTGCATTCTGAGGAAAAAAAAATCTGTGAGATCTTTTGTTTTTGGACCACAGTTCACTTCACGGATGACTTTGAATAACCACCGAAAGAATGTGCAGTATCACTGTAGGATCATGTACATGAAAACATAAAAAAAGCCATGAAAGTTGTAGCTCAATCAGTGCAAGCTTTTGCAAGGTAAGATTTTTTCGGTCTAAGTTGCCTATAACCACATCGTGGTACTATTATAATTAGATTCGATATACCATTCAAACACAACATAATCAAAAAAATATTAAAATATGATATAAAATATAATACTATAAGAAAAATACAAAAATACAATAGGAATGAGTAAATGAGTGCATCCTGTTATCCTGATATGGTAACTTTTATTAGATATTTTGTTCATAAATGATTTCTTGTGGGGTTACGCAAAATGGAAAACAAGTTGGGGTGGAAAAGAAAGCTTGATTTAGGTTTTCTGATTGAACTAAACGTTGGAAAAGACCTTTATGGTGGAACTGATTAGCTAAGGACCTAACTTAATTTCGACCTGTCTAGAATCTAGGAAGCATAGTTGGTTCCACAAGCAGCATATTTTGCATTTTCTGGGCCATTCCGTGAAGAAAGCTCAGGTTTTAATCCAAGGGCATGGAGCCCTATATTCAATTGACCAGCCAAGATCTATAAAGTTCAACTTGTAAACTTGAACTTTAACTGGCTCAATCCGTGTGGGCACAATATATGCTCGGCTCATGCTCGGACCACCCTCACATGGGATGCGGCAGATCCCCATTGAACCCAACTGGACCCAGATTTCCTACAAGTTGCCTCTCAAATTGGACCCAACTCCCACTAGTTCAACGACGCACTTGAGCACCCTTTTGGCCCAACTCACTTGCTATCGATATTTTTGTATTCAATAATTTTCTTTCGTGCCTATACTCAAATACTATAATATTCTCTTCCTCTCGAGGTGCAGAATTGATCCATCATTGAAACAATCCGATACATATATATATATATATATACACACATTTGGCTCCATTTGCTAATGATTTAGAAGCTGAAACACTTACATAATATTAGATATTTTTATCAATATTTGGCCATCTTTTGATGATATATATGAAAACTTCGACGTGGAAAGCAGATTCCAGTGACTTAGAGCGTTATCTAGAAAGAGGTAATGGATTTGATGTTAAAGTTGCTAAGACTTTTTTTTGGTAATTTTTGAGGTTTTTGCCTTAAATTCACATCCAAAAACAGTAATTTCAGAATTGCAAAGTTATATAAATTTGCAGTTATCTTACTGGCAATTAAAGTAACGAAAATTTGTGAAAAGGGAGAGATGCATTATCATTTTGCAGATAGCTGACTGACGTAACCATTATTTGGAATTCTTCTTTCTAAATATGAGCCTATAACCTGATCAAAGAAGTTTGCTGCAGCATATATGCTACTACTTTGATGATATGATAATTATTACCAATCCTAATCCCACAATTTGTTCAAGTAAACAAAGGTGATTTTGCTTTGGAAATCTGTCTTCAAAAATGAGAATGGAGGATCATGAGATAAGCATACCCGGTGATTGGAAAACCAAGGTTGATCTAAGAGGGTGTCTTTTATATTTTAGCCTTTTGGGCAGTTATGTAATTGCCCAATTCCCTCCCCTGGCAGTGCTCAAAATACTCTAGTTCTTCAATACTCCAACGCTCCACATTCTCTAACACTCATTCATCCGGCACTCCTGTACTCCACCTTTATTTAGCCGTTTGTGTAGCACATGACTAAGATGATTTATAAATCAGCTAGCAAGGTCTATAACTATGTGAAGACTACAGAGCTTAAACTTGAAAAACCAGCAGAATTCTTATGTTCGCACCACTCTAGTTGTATCTTGGTGAGCATCGTTTGAAGGTTCATTCATGGAAACAGTTAAAAAATCTATTGCTTAATATATATATATAT
>JBBYHO010148267.1:4072-39593 GCA_038382025.1 Adansonia gregorii | reverse complement strand
GTTTGTTGACATTACCTGAAAATGTAATGTACTTATGTAATACATTCCCTCAAGAAACTTAAATATAACTTTTAAAATTTTTTTATTTTTTATTAAATATATTATATATATGTAGAAAATTAATTTTTTTAGTAATTTTTGAAGTAAATTTTTTTTTACATTTTTATTTTATTAATATATTTTTTAATATGAGTAATATATATTATACTAATAAAATTTTGATGTTTTATTAGTTAAAAATAATTACTGCTAAATTATTGAAATTACACGTATAGTAGAATTTATATAAAATCATTAGAATTTAGGTAATATTTGTATTTAATATGTGTTATAAGTAATATATTTGTATAAAAAATTTTAGAAAGTAATGTTTAGGTGTAACACATAAGAATATTACTAGGTTACATGTAAACATTACAGAGTTACATAAAATATTAGTGAAACTATAATATATTTTTGCAAAACATTATTTCAAGAAAATTTAATATACTTTTTTCAAAATTATTTTGGATTTTTTATTAAATATATTATGTTTGTAGGAAATTAATTTTTTAATAATTTTTTAACCTTAAAATTTTATATTTTTGTTTTATTAATATGTCTTTTAATATTAGTAATAAATATATTATCTTTATAAAAAATTAATTTTATAATATAATATAAAATAGTAAAATTTTTACTTTAATTAGTTAAGAAGAACTACAATTAAAGATTACCGAAATTACACATAAATATTAAAACTTACATAAATCATTTGAGTGTAGATAATGTTCATATTAATGTGTATAATGAGTAATGTACTTGTATAAAAAATCTTTAAAGGTAATAATTATATGTAACAAATTACATATATATTACCGAATTACATACAAATATTATAATTTTACATAAAATATTATCACAACTATTATTTTGTTTATGTAAAAAATTTTAAAGAAACATAATTATAATTTTTTAAAAATTATTTTTTGATTTTTATTAAATATATTATATAAATGTATGAAATTAATTTTTTTCAATAATTCTTGAATTAAACAAAATTTTCTATATTCTTAGAATGGCTCGTTGATTTTGTTATTTACACGTAAAATGTTGTTTTATTAGAATTATATAAAACATTACTTATTCACCCCCGAGAAATGGATTTCCATTGTCCTTGTCGGTAGTAGGAAACGTTCCCCTTTTGCATAACAACTCTGATGGAGGCGAGGAATTCCTTGTCAAAGAGAATTCGCAGGTTAAAGATCTCTTGTACATACCATCGATCGACAGAGCGGAACAACCAGAAAAAGATGTGAAGTTAGAAAGCCGTATGACAGGTGGTAACTATCGTGTACGGTAATCGGCGTACTCCGATCCGTGGGGGGATCTTTGGTTCAATCGAACATACAGTGAATTGGAGGTAGCATTCCACTAATTTAACGGATTAGATTTATATATTCATATTATATTTATATATTTTATTATATATAATTATTTTTAAATTATTTTATATTTATATAAATTTTAATATATAATAATTTTTATTAAAATATTAAAAAATTAGTTTTATATTAATATTTATATATATTATAATTAAATTTAAATAAAAAATATTTTTATTAATTAAATAATAATCCAAGATAAGAAAAAAAATAAAAAATAAGTTTTTATACACCACATAATAATAACACTTATTTTTTAAAATATTTCTAAAATTGTAAAAATCATTTAAACTCTTGGAACCGACTCAGTTGGGAGAATAAAATGCTCCTGACGTTTCACCACGTTAGGAGCTTAGGGAAAGGTCATTGTGACGAGCTTTCCCTAAAATTTTTCAGAACGTGGGGGCAGGCTCAATGGCGCAAAAGGGACTGGCATGTATGTGTACAAGCATTGAGCACATTAAATATTGCTTCATTTTTTGAGCCAAAATGCCGAGATAACGTTATTTATTTAATTTTTATAGAAGAGATTGCAATATAAAAAATGAAAAAAGAATTATAGATGCACAATTAAATATCAATTTTTTTTTAATTATTGTATTAATTTACCAAAGTAAACTTAGATTTGATAGCATATCTTTTTATACACCGCCAACTATCCACCATCCACCGCCCGCCACAAACCACTCAACTCCCTCACTCGTTGCAAAAGATATGATTAAATTGAGGAGGTGAATTTTGACCACAATTTTTTTTTATTTATTTCCTGAAAAGATGCTTTTCCCTTGCTGGAAAACAAGGTCGATGCTCAAGTTTAATGATGACAGCTTATAATATGCCATATGATCAAAACCGTATTCAAGTGGCCAAAAACCCATGCCTTCTGCCGTCAAGAAGTAGATTGATTTGATTACCACTTTAGATTTTCACTAAATTTAGAAAATTTTGGAGGAAGAGATAAGACGAGGTGATAGTGACCATTTGTTGGAAGCCTGGAAACCCCCCGATCACTTTAAGCTCCTTGATTGCTTGGTATTTGTACCCAGCTTGTTCAACCTTTCAGCATAAGGGACAGCACTGAGCCGACTTCTAAAAGGAATTGAGGTAGGCCTAGGCTCAAGAGTTCCTCTTTATGGGACCATTTTGTCAAAGTAGGGCCATTGAGGACCATTTGTCAAGGGAGAGCCTCGTGGCTGTGGTTATATTTAATGTCAAGCATCAAGAGTTCCTCTTTATGGGACCATTTTGTCAAAGCAGGGCTATTGAGGACCATTTGTCAAGGTAGAGCCTCATGGTGGTTATATTTAATGTCAAGCATTTGCATGACCATGTATTCTAATGGTGGTCCAATTTGAATCAATTAATTGAATTAATACAAAATTGATTCAATTAGTAAAAAATTAATTATATATTTTTAATTTTATTAGTATATAAAGAGATTTGAATCTATGAGGTTTTAACTTTTTAGTTTTATATTAAAAATCATACCACTAAATTAAATACATATTTTTATTAATTATTAATTATATTTAATATTTATTTAACATTAAATTTAATATTTTAAAAAAAAAAAACTACTGAATCGACGAATCCAAACCGTTTCAACTAGTGGGATAGGAAATCGCGGCTATGACGAATTTTACCTTCAAGACAATCACGTCAGAACCAACGCGTGTAAAAACTAGCCAGCAAAGTTAGAAACTAGCATTATCCAAGTTCGGACGTCTCTCTAGGACATTTCATCAAACAGTTTACGTGCATGGCTTAGATTTTTAGTCATCACCTAACATCGAAAAGGTGTTAGCTACTTCTAAGACTTCAAAGGAAACATCTATAGCATTAGCGTGAAGGGAATTTTAGTGGCAAACGTAGAGACTAGTTGGAGTACCGTTGGCATTGGTGGAAATTGAAGGTAGCTATTTTCCTTAAGACACGGGGAAAACTGGCGGGGTTTCTTCTTTTATTTTTTATTTTTTATTTTTAGGGTTTAAATAAGTAGTCCTGCCCGGAATAGAGGCTAGATTTGTTATAGAGATTGAACAGGTGGCATTTTTTGGTTGGAGAGAAGAGATGGGGGCAATGGAAGTCATGGAGTGAACAATGGCTCTGCTAATTTAGCATTGGTTTAGAGAGGGGCTAAAAAAAAATCAGATTCACTTCTTTCATCTTCAATCTAACGCCGGAAAAGATTGTTTTTGGCCAAGATTGGATTTGTCACCACCCTTGACCGACAAACTCTTTAGAAGAATAAATGCGACGCCAAACTACTAGTTGTGCGCTAGAAATCTTATATATGAGATTATTCATCCAAGCCTTAAGATACGGCCAATATTTACAAAAATACGATAAAATTATTAAAATCAAAAATTAAACTTGTACAAAAATGAAACCTGTCGAAGAAATTAGTTGAATTTTGACCGCGACATTCAAAACCTCAATCCAATCCAACCTGCCTTTTATAATTTATATCACATATGAAATATAATATTACAGTATAAACCTTATAAAATATTTTATCTACGTCAAATGCTTAACAACAGAAAAAAAATATAATACCATTATCGATCAAATACAAATATCTTTTTTATTTTTTAAAAATAATATTAGTGAGCTTGAACGGATTGAGACTACTAATTTATAAATCAGGACACACCTGAATAAAATTTTAAACCCAAATCATCACGTAGGCCCGAGTAAGAGTAAAGCAAACAAATTGGACGTTGTTATCCACACTTAGTCCCGGCTCAGCCATGGACACTTCTATTGTATGCAGAATTGTTTGAAGTAATATATGGAGGGATATTTGTGAATGAGGGGATGGAAGAGAAACCATTAAACCAACAAATGAGTCATTGTGCCACCAAAAATTTTTTGATTTCAAAACCATTTTTCCAACATATGCGAATGTGAAAGTCTTACGGAAAACCACTTACTACATATATCCAAGTTATGTATACAAAAAAAAAATGAAGCTTATCTGGTTTTCAACCAGTTAGTATAAACCCCTTTCAGTTTTCCGTACAAAAAACTAGAAGGCAAAACAAAAGGAAATTTTGAAGTTAAGAGCACTGGGGTGCTCCGAAAGAATCATGTTAGCCTACAATCATAGGGGAGGATAGAAATATGAAGACAGGGAAAATCCAAGGAAGAGCAAACCTCCGATTGTAGCAACAGTGCGCTGCGAGATCTTGGCTGCTAGCATACTTCCTCCCACCACGGCCAGTGATGTACAGATAGTGTGTCCAATTATGGCTCCTACAGCTACTCCAAGTGCATTTTTATGCGTCGCCAGCTGCAGCATCGGAAATCATGGTTTAGCAAACTAAGGCTTCTAAAATATGAAGTTATACTCAGTGTGCACAGAGTTTTAGTACATCAAAAACATTGAATTTCACATTGTGGTTGGGTTATAAAACTGTGGTTTAAACCAGACACAATATCGACCAATTCAAAATTATTGGATCAAACTGAAATTTGACTTGACAGAAATGGAATTCTCAGCCACAGTTTTATATTCGAATGGTAAAATTCATAATAATTCAAATTTGTCAATGAAAAGAATATAAAAATTGCAATGCTGGGTCAAATGGAACGGTCCCTGATAAGGGTCATATAAAACTTGTATAGCATTTTAAGGATTGATATTAAGGGGGAAAATTTTCAATCTCCATATTGAAGATGTAAATATGAACCAGAGAGAAAACACATACAATTAATGTTAAACAGGTTGTAACAAGTAAAACAAAAGAGAAAGACAAAATCACACCCCCTAAAACCTGCATGATAAAATGATAAGAAGAGTCAAAAGACTATTTTCATGGCCGGATTATTTGAAAAAGGAAACTTCCATTGTACTGCTGCTTACAACCACAGCTCTGAAAGTTCCATCTTTAATCATTTTCTGCTCACTGTTTAATGGTGATTAATAATATTACCATCAAATTATAAGAGAGACATGGTTCCTCTCAGTACCCATAGCAAATAAGTTTCCTCCTATTCCTCTGAATAAGCTATCAACCTTAGGTTTTATACTAGCAGAAGGAGCTTCTCACCTAAAGGCCAAGATCAGGGAGGTTCATGGTCCTTATATAGAGACAGAGATTATTTGCTATTTTTAGAAGAAAACATGTCAACTATTGTCCCTTACAAACTTCTTCTCAAGTAAAAGAACCCAAAAACAACCATCAGAAACAAAGAGATAAATTTGAAGCATAGAAATAACTTAAGGTCAAGGGTAGGAATCATCTTACAGCAATTGTTGCAATTTGGCTCCGATCCCCCCATTCTGCTAGAAATGTTAGAATAAATGACTACATGGAAAGAAAACGAATAAAACCGTTCAGTAACAATAGATGATTTAAACAGTGAGTGAAAATCAACTATATATAAATATGTAAGAATAGTGGTGATTTGGAAACAAAACCTCCAAAAATATTGGTGTACAAAATCTGGAAAGGAAGCGTCGATAAGATGTTTTCCCTTGGCCAGTCTCTAGTTTCTCTTCTACCTAAACAAGCGAGATAACAAAGAGAAAATTGAATACGAAGGTGATACAAAAGCTGAGAACAAATAAAAAACAACACCTTCGGATGCTACATGATGCAACTTTTAAATACAGTATAACTTATTGATACTGGATAGGTTACAATCCAAAGAACACACACACAAACGTGTGTGTGTGTGTGTGTGTGTGTGTGTGTGCAAGAACGCACACAAATTATACATGGATAAGAAAAGTTCAAGATCTTTTAAAGAAATTATTACACTTCCCTGAAAAGGAGCAGGCACTTTTCCAACCTCTTACAATGTAGAAAACAAAGAAAGGATACACCATGGTAATCCAAGCCGGTAAACTTAAGTACAACCATTTAAACTACCTCAAAATTAAATCTGTCACCTTATTCTAGGTACTTTATTGTAAGAAGCATATCTAGTGACCAAATATGCTAAAATGGATGCATAAAGAAAAAAAGAAAAATCGAATTGAGAGCCAGAGAGACATACTTCTTCCATTTCCTTTTTCTGAGATCCTTTTGGATCAGATCTCCAAGCAATGTAAAGTAACCGGAGTCCAAAAAATGCATAGAGAACTGTATAGCAGGACAAATGGTTATAACAAAATGACCATGGAACGAAGTCAAGAAAAGAAACGAATGCTTGATGAGCCAAAAAAAATAACAAAAAACCTATTCTGAAAAATTATGGTCTACAAACACGAAGAAAGTACATAAAAAAAAGAAAGTCATTATATATACCTGTAGCTGCACTATTTGTGTGCTTTCTTGATATCAAATTTGGAACAATCCTACCTAGTCCAGTGGAAAGTACCTAATTGACGAGAAAAATTAAACATTTATAACATTAAGAATTTAGCGAAAATGTCTTTGGCAGTACATGATGCCAAAAGCATTTTATACAACACCAGGCAAATGCATTGCATTATGAAACAAAACAGAGCGGGGATCTAAAACATTTCATAGGTCAAGCAAAAACTTAAAACTTAATAAAAACGAAATGGCAAACTTACTGTCATAACAACCAGGGCAGTTAGTGCACCAGATAAAACAGTTGACTTTGGGTGCCGCATAGCCATAAGAGCTGCTATTATAAACGTCTCATCTCCAATCTATCATTGCATTCACAGAATATCAATTCAGCATTTCCTCTAAACGGTATTACTAAATATAAAATATGTGATGAATTTATGAAGCAAACTAGTCGGTAACAGAGTAGCCAAATGATTTGTTTCTTGGCAAAAAAAAAAAAAAACTCCCTTTTAAAGCAAATCATGGCAAGAGATGTGGAAAGATGGGGAAAACCATTATCATTTCAAAATGTCAAACATAAATTTGTAAATACACATATATCTATATATATATATATATATAGAGAGAGAGAGAGAGAGAGAGAGAGAGAGAGAGAATTAAATGCACAAACCACAAACCTCACTGACGATTATCATGGAAAAACTTGCAAAGAATGCATCAAAGATGCCAGGACCAGCAGAATCAAAACCAGAATTGGTACCCACAGAATCGATATCAGCCTTCTCATCTAGTGCCCCATTCTGAAAGTTCTTGGAAACAATCTGTATCCAACGAATCCATTCATCAACATAATCCGAATACCAACAGAAATTACATCTTTAAAAAAAATAAATAAACAAAATACACAACTCCAAGGATGAGGATGCTACATGACTTTGTAAGTCGCAACATTAAATCTTAAAATGAAGCTAATCTTTACACTTTCATGCGAATTAACTAACGCCCAGTTTTACTAATTACCTCTATTTCCTAAACAGTTGGTTCAACAGCAAAAGAAAATGGAATAAATAAAACCAACTTCCAAACAGTTAAAAAAAAGAAGTTAACTAATAATTCTCCTCGAAATAAAACTAACGAAACATTGTGAACTCTATAAATTCTAAGTATCTCAACATCAAATACAGAAGAAAAGAACAAAAAGGAGCTGACCATGCCGCGGCGGCCGAGATCTTTGATCGACCCACTAGATTCCTCCTTTCCAGCTTCAAGTCCTGACCCCTATGAAATCATTAAAAAAACGAAAAAAAAAAACCATTTTCAGTATTTACATAAATTTGAAAGAATAAGCTTTAAAATAAAAGGTAAAATGAGAGAGAGAGAGAGAGAGAGAGAAATATTAATACCTGAGCAAAAGAAATGCAAGAGAGAGCGAAGAAGAAAAAGGAAGCAATGAAGAGAAAGCGAATAGAAATGGAATCCATTGAAAGAACTGGGCTAGGGAGAGAAAATTCGAGGGATCGTGAGATTTTATCGGAAGAAAATTTTTAAAATTTAAAAAGACAATAAAAATTATATCAAAGGAGAAAGATCTGAGAGATGGGATTGAGATCTGAAGGCAGCTGCGATGGAATCGAAGGATTCATTTGTGAATCAGTGAGATCTGAGAGAGAGAGAGAGAGAGAGAGCAAGAGAGAAGAGAGATCATGCGACGAGCGAAAATCAGACCTCTTCTAAAATTTGTGAACACAGAAACAGACTAGATTTTAAATACCAACTGCTTGAGGCCTGAACTCTTTTGTTTTAATAAATGGGGAATGTTGTTATATTTTACTTAGGGCAAAATTCATTTTAGGAAATTAATTTTTTTTAATATTTAAAAGAGAGAGAATGGGCAAATGTCATTTACATATAAAAAACAATATAAAATTATTAACAAGAAAATGACAATTACCTAATTAACTTTAACTTCATTTACGCTAAGTGAACTAACTCCATTTTAGATGAACCAATTCTTTTTTGTTTTTTTTAAACAAATAATTAAAAATTATTTTATATTAAATTACGAGTTATTATTTAAAAATAATTAAAAATTAACTTTTATTTTATATTAAATCTTAAATTATTATTTAAAAAATAATAAAAATTAAAAATATTTTAAGGTTAATGGGCAAATTTGTCATTACACTATAGGTAAATATTAAGATTTTCTATTATACTTTATTTTAATTAATATTTGTTATTATATTTTTGAATTAAGTATAATTTTGCCATTATAGGTTACTAAATATTGGATTCTGCCATTTTACGTTTGTTTGATTGAATTTTTTTTAGTAAATTTTTATTTTTAATCGAATTTTATCACTTCACTTTGATATTGTATGATTTTAAGATAAAATTTAATTAAAAAAATTTCCTTCATATATGTTGCTTTAATAATCAAGGTTTAATAAAGGGTTAACGAGTAAATTTACTACATACTATAGGTGGATAATAAAATTTGTCACTATATTTTATTTTTATTAATATTTGCCATTTTAATTTTGACATTACGGCAAATTTGTCAATATACTATTATTTGATTGAATTTTACTTCTAAACTTTAATGTTTGATTAAGTTTTGCCATTAAAATTTGATTTTGAAAGAGATGAGGTAAAATTAATTTATAAAAATTAAAAAAATAACATAAAATTTTTATCTTATAAAAAGCTAAAACTTTTTTTAATTTATAAAATAAAAATCATTATATTAAATCTTGAATTATAGTAAATAAAATACCAATTATATATATTATATATATATTGGAACAATATTTAAAAAAATAAATATATATCCAATAATATATATATATATATATATATTAGAGAACATATTTGATATATGTTTCAAAATGGCGAAAGTCGATTCCTATAACAAAGGAACCGAACCCAAATATAGATTATATATAAATTATATATATTAAAAGTATTCTTTAAAAATAATAGAAGATTAAAAATTTTTTATATTAATCTTGAATTATTATTTAAAAATAAAAAAAATTAAGTATATTTTATATTAAATGTCAAATACTATTTAAAAATTAATAAAAATTTTAAAAATATTTTATATTATATCACATATTATTATTTAAAAATAATAAAAATTAAAAATTATTTTCTATTAAATCTTAAAATTACAATTTAAAATCATATGTACATAATGTTATTGTCGTATTTATATTTAGTTATAGTTTTGTGCACTCAATCTTATTGAAAGAACTAATGTTCCATGAAAAGAAACATACTCTTTAGACTAAAAAATACATAAATTGAAAAAGATAACCAACCCTTCTATGAAAGGAACCAGCTCTTTAGGCTAAAAATATCATTTTTACTACATGTACATTTATCCTATACTATATATACATACTATTTTTAATTTTTTCATTATTTTTAAATAGTAATTTAAGATTTAATATAAAATATTTTTAAATATTTATAATTTTTTTAAATTGTAATTCTAAGATTTGATAGAAAATATGTTTTTATGACAATATGTACTTTAAAAAATGATATGTACATACAGCATAATTATATGTACATATAGTGAAAATGATATCTTTTAGCTTAAAGAGTCTGTTCTTTTCATGAGAGGTTGGTTTCTTCAAATAAATTGAATATATATATATATATGACATAATTGAACGTACATATAATAACAATAGTATGTACATATGATTTTAACTAAATATAAATATGGTAAAAATAATACTTTTGGCTGAAGGAGTTGGTTCCTTTCTAGGAGGAATCAGTTCTCCTTCTTAATTTGTGTATCTTTAGACTAAGGAATCAACTTTTTTCAAAAAGGGTTGATTCTGTCGAATAAAATTGAATGCACGTATGACTATAACTAAGTGTTCATATTACAATAACAGTATGTACATATAATTTTAACTAAATGTACATATTACTTTAATTGACCGGCCCTTTTTTATAAAGAGAACCAATATCAAATTAAAAATTTTTCAATACATATATAAAATATTTTTTAATTTTTATTATTTTTAAATGGTAAAAATTTTACTATTTTTTAAACTGTAATTATGGGATTTAATGTAAAATATTTTTAAATTTTTATTTTAGGATTTAATATAAAATATTTCTAAAATTTTTATTATGTTTAAATAGTTATTCAAATTTTAATATTAAATAATAATTTAAAATTTAATATAAAATATTTTTAACTTTTTATTATTTTTAATATATATAAAAACTGACCCTTGCCATGCTGGAACATATATCAAATGTACGTTCTAATACATATTCATTACTTTTTAAATGTAGTTCCAATTTATAAATATATAATTAGTATTTTATTTACTATAATTCAAATTTAATATAATGTTTATTATTTTGTAAAATTTTAAATAGTAATTCAAGATTTAATATAAAATATTTTTAAAATTTTATTATTTTTTAAATAGTTATTCAAGATTTTATGCAAAATACTTGTTTAATTTTTTATTATTTTTAAATAGTAATTTTAGATTTTACACAAAATTTAACATAAATTACTTTTTAATTTTGCTATTTCCTAAATAACAATGTAAAATTTATTATAAAATATTATTTAATTTTTAATCATCTTTTAAATAGTAATTCATAATTTAATATTGTTAACCATATTAGCTTTGAATTAATCTTAGTTTTGATATAACTATAACTTAAGCTTAATTAACTTGCGTTAAATTTTTTTAAGATTAGTACTTTTCCATGAAATATTTTGTAAACACTTTGAAGAATACTACAATGTGTTTTAATCTCCTTCAAGATTCAAAAATGTATTCTCAATGGGTACTTTTATATAAAACACTTTTTAGATAAGTTTTACATAGTTTAAAGCCAAGAAATATCATTTTCCAAAGAATTTTAAAGGGATGCATCAAGACAATGCATAAATTATTGATACTACATTTAAAACCATCAAATGTATTGATCCAAATCAGTATGTATCGATACAATGCAGTGAGTATTAATACACATCCTATATGTATCAATACATTGGGTGGTAGTAGCCAAGGTTTGGTTGACACCCCTAAATGTATCAATACAAATTGTTTCTATATCGATACAACATGACAAGTATCGATATTCAACTTATTGTATCGATATAATAGCCTGCAATAGTCATATTTTTAACTCATGTATCAATATTCTTGGTATTGTATCAATACAACAGCATGGGAAACAACGGGAAATGACATTTATGAAGACTTCAATGATTATATGATTAAGGCTATAAACAAGCCACTCCAACACTTTTAACAAGAAGAAGAACTAAGAGATTGTGCTTAAAGTCAAATATTTTATCTTTTCCATCATTTTCACTGAGTAGTTCATCTTTGTATAGGATTTATTCTTCCTATTTTTGTATTATTCATTTTATATCTTTAGAAACATATTTCCCTTGAGCCAAAATTTATGTAAACACCTAACCTTTAGAGGTGCTATTTGTTTACACTCAAACCTTTGTAGAAGGAGGTTCCTACTTAACCATTAAAAAGTAAAGGAAGTTTTTACTTAGCCTGCAAAAGTTGTAAGAGAGGGTTTTATCTTAGTCACAAAAGATAAAGGGTAGAAGTTTTTATCTTAGCCTTGAAAGATAGGAAGTGTAAAGGTTATACCGCATCCTTATAAGGTAGATAATTTAAGTTAGTGAATTATGAAAATTCAAGGCAAATAAGGTCGAGGTAAAGGACGTAGGCAATTAAACCAAATTTCTTTAAATCATTGAGTTTATTTCTCTTTCCTTGTCTTTATTTGTTTATTTCTATTCACTAATTTGCACTCCAAAGTTTATTATTTAGATTTTTTAATTTTATTTATCAAAGTTTTAATTTACTAAAGTTTTGAGAAATCAATTCACCCTCCCTTGGTTTGAATTCACCAAAAAAAGTCCTAACAGTTAGTATCAGAGCTTGTGTCTCATTCTTATAGGCTTAAAATCTTTGAGCAAAGATTCGCAAAAACCAAGGAAATGGATAATGGTGATATTTTCAATATGGACTAAGAAGGGCATTCGTGAGGCCTCCTCTCTTTAACGGTGAAGATTACATAAATTGGTGTAGATACCTAATTTCGTCCGGGTCCTTTTTTTCTTTTTTAATAATCTTGAATATTCGATATTAAAGACTTTAATGACAATCCTCATTAGGAATGATCCTTTTCAAATGAATCAAACATTCTTAAAACCTTTTTATTCATAGTTAAATGGTTGCAAGTTCATGTGATAAAAAAGAATCACACTTTGATATCTAATTTCAGACATATAAGACGGATATTTAAGAGAAAAATCATTTTTTATCTTTTCAAGTCAAAATTTTGAGAATTTGTTTCTACAAACAATATTTCAGTTAAATTTCCCTTTTCGAAGAATTTTTAGAGAATTTTTCGTTAAACTTGGAAGTTGACCTTCGCATAATTATATCGATAGCTGTATGGTATTTACACTAACATGTACTCTAAAAAATCAGAAATATTCAAGGAAAAATTTATATTGGTATTTATACAATAAGGAGTCTGGTTATCCATTTTTGTGACTAATTTTGAATTTTTTATAGTATTATAAGTTTTATACTTGTAAAATTTTCCTGATAAAATTATTTCGAGTTCTGGATTCTTATCTATACCAGTTTGTAAATTAGTATTTTGGATAATAGGTTTTATTTAATTCATTTTTATATAAATGTTAATGGATTCTTTGAGATTTTCTCGGTTCTAAAATACAAGCTTTCTTTTATCTGTAAAATTTTATGGTGGAATTTTCTCAAGTTTTCAACTTCAAAATTCTTTAAAAATTTTCATTTAATTACCATTAAATCCATTTTTTCAACATTCATTTTATTTTAAAAGCTTTACATTTTCTTCTCGTTTCCAAAATACATAATTTTCTACTCTGTAAATTTTTTTTAGAAAATTTTTTTAGTTTATAATTTTTAAAATTCTTCAAATATTATTATTTAATTCATAGTAAATTAGTTTAGAAAAATTCTTTTCATTTTTATCAATTTTGCAATTTTCTTTTGAAACTCTTACATTTTCGAAATACAAATTTTTTTACTTTGTAATTTTTTAGGAAGATCTTTCGTAGTTTATAATTTTTAAAATCTCTTTAAATATTATTATTTAATTTATATTAAATCAATTTTAAAAAATTTAATTTATTTTATGAGTTTTAAAATTTTTTCTGTTATCGAGATATTGGTTTTATACTCAATAAATTTTTTTGGTAAGATTTTCCAAAGTTTCTAATTTTTTAAATTTATTTAAATATTATTATTTAATCCATTTTAAATCAATTTTGAAATATTTAATTTATTTTATGAGTTTTAGAATTTTTTTATTATTGAGATACGGAGTTTTCTAATCGTAATTTTTTTATAGAATTTTTTTGAGTTTATAATTTTTAAAATTATTCAAATATTATTTTTTTGATTCATATTAAATCAATTTTTTAAAATTTATTTTATTTTATGAGTTTTGTATTTTCTTTCATAATTTCTTTCGTTTCTAAAAAATACAAAGTTTTATACTCCGTAAATTTTTTGAGAGAATTTTTCTCTATTTGTAATTTTTAAAATTCTTAAAATATTATTCTTTAATTTATATCAAACCATTTTTGAAAAACTCAATTTATTTTATGAGTTTTAGAATTTTTCATGTTACCAAAATACAGAGTTTCTACTCCGTAAATTTCTTCAGTAGGATTTTTTTGAGTTCATAGTGTTTAAAATTCTTTAAATATTATTTTTTAACCCCTTTTAAATCAGTTGGTTAAAATTCAATTTATTTTATGAGTTTTACATTTTTTTTAGTATCTGACAATTTTTTTTATAAAGGTTCTTCTCGTAAAATTTTACGAGTTTGCTATTTTTTATATTTTTTTCTTGTACATAACAATTATTTTTATCATTAGATTAAATTAAATTGATCATATGAAATTTTTTTGTCAACACATAGTTTTTAATTTTTGTAATTTAGTTCTTATAGTTAATTTTTATGGTATAATTTTACATATTAATATACAAGTATCACTCAAAATATCTATAGCAATCAATGATATCATGCATTACATCACAAGGAGACAAGAGTTATAAATTTAAATCCAATCAATTTGTCAAAAATTAAATCACATCTCAAACAAATCAAATAAAAAATCAATAAATTATTATATGTAATAAATGAAAGAAAAAAATCAAAGAAAATAGGGGGAGAAGCCAACGGGAAAAGGGTACACCACCACCTTCTTGGCCTATTTTTTTAATCTTGAAAAACCATGGGAGAAGTTTCATGAATTGCTAACGATTTCCATGGTCAAATTTAACTATTTTTCTTAAAATTTCCAAGCCTTTCAAGGTAATTGCATGTAGAAATCTTGTAATCTTTGCTTATTCCCATCATTTTTCTTCTTTATTGTGAGTCAAAATCATGTTAAACTCATGGATTTTCATCCATGTTGAAAGGCTAACTTGTCGACAATGAACAATTTTCTATATATTTGTTGTTATATTTAGTTTTTTTAGTTAAAGCTTGATTTTTTTTATGAAATATTATTGTTGCTGATGAAATGTTAGTTGTGTTGTATATATTTGTTTATGTTTATATTGTTATTCTTAATATTTTTGTGTTATTATGTTGATTTACATATTCATAGATTTATTTTTTTATGATTTTATTTTTGTATTTGATTGATGATATTTATTCATGATTGTTTTTATGATTTCGTGTTGACAAAATATTTAATCATAGTTTGTTTTTTACTTGGCTAAATTTAATGGGAACTTTTTATGATGATTTTATGTTTATTGTTGTCTTGATTTCATGTTTTTTAGCCTATTTTGCAAATAATAGAAATTTAAGGGATAAATCATAAACTATGTAAACTTTTTTATGAAATTTTTGGTTTAGTCAAGAGCTTCATAGGCTGTTAAAAAAGTGATTTTGCCTGTGTTGGCACATATTTTAGGTGATTTTGACATGTTAGGGGGCATTTTGCAATTTTAGAAAATTTAAAGGCTAAATTATAAAATATGCAAAAATTGTGCTTTATGACCAAAATTGCTTGGCCAAACCTTCATGTAGATTTTTTTTCCATGATTTTTGGGTTAATTATTGGCTGATTTGATGCTTTTTCGTGATGTTATTCTTACGTAGGGGTCAAAATGCAAATTTAAAAAATTTAAAGGGTTATTTTGCAAAGTATAGAAAAAGTTTTGTTTTAAGGCCAAGGTGCTTGGTCGAATTCTTGCTTATATTATTTGTTGTATTTTCCATGTGTATTTTCACGTGATTTTATGATTTTTTTGGTTATTTCATCATGTACGGATTAAAATGAAAATTTAAAAAAAGTTTAGAGACTAAATAGCAAATTTTCATATTTAGGGGGTAAAACAGATATTTTAACAGTTTTAAATATTCGAATTATTTCTATGGCCTTCCATTGGGATATAGAAATTGTCAAAACTTTTCATATTTGTTCAGTCTTCCAAAGAATACGAAATGTAATTTTTAAAAATTTAAGGCTGGATTACAAATTTTGCTTTTTAAGTCAAACTTACTTTTAGCTTTTCCATTTAGACTAAATTCAACTACTTTTCGTTATTTTAGATCATTTTAAGGTCCATTACGGTTATCGAGATACTTTCACATCAAGGGTATACCTCAGGGGTATTTTGGTAATTTTGCTTATCAAGATGCTTTTATGCCAAAGGTGAATATTTGAGGATTGGTTTAGCCTTCTAAGGTTATTTTAAGGTCTGTTAAGGTTGCCAGGATACTTTCATGGTAAAGGTATATCCCTAGAGGCATTTTGGTAGTTTCATTTATCAAGACATTTTTACACTAAAGGTGAATATTTAGGATTGGATTAGTTTTCCAAGGTCATTTTATGGTCCATTAGGGTTATCGGGATACTTTTATGTCGAAGGCATACCTTAGAGGCATTTTTGTAATTTTGTTTACTAGGACACTTTTACGCCAAAAAGTGAATATTTTAGGATTGGTTTAGCTTGAGGTCCATTATAGTTATCGGGATACTTTCATGTCAAAGTTATACTCTAAGGGTATTTTGGTAATTTTGCTTATCAGGATGCTTTTATGCCAAAGGTGAATATTTTAGAATTGGTTTAGCCTTTTAAGGTTTTTTTAAGGTCTGTTAGGGTTGCCAAGATACTTCATGTCGAAGGTATAGGGGCATTTTGATAATTTAATTTATCGAGACATTTTACACTAAAGGTGAATATTTAGGATTGGATTAGTTTTCCAAGGTCATTTTAAGGTCCATTAGGGTTACCAGGATACTTTTATGTCAGGCATTTTTGTAAATTTTTTTCATAGGACATTTTTACGCCAAAAGTGAATACTTTAGGATTGGTTTAGGCTTTTAAGTCATTTCAAGGTCCAATAAGGTTATTGGGATACTTTCATATCGAAGTTATACCTTAAAGGCATTTTGGTAATTTTGTTAATCGAGACGCTTTGTGCCAAAGGTGAATGTTTAGGATTGGATTAGTTTTCCAAGGTCATGTAAAGGTCCATTAGGGTTACCAAGATACTTTCATGTCAAAGGTCTACGTTAGGGGTTTTTTGGTAGTTTCACTTAGCGTGATGCTTTTACACCAAAGGTGAATATCTAGGATTGGATTAGTTTTCCAAGGTCATTTAAGGTCCATTAGGGTTACCGGGATACTTTTATGTTGAAGGTATATCCTAAGGGCATTTTGATAATTTTGCTCACTGAGATATTTTTACAGCAAAGGTGAATATTTTAGGATTGGTTTAGCCTTCTAAGGTCATTTTAAGGTCCATTAGGGCTACCGAGATACTTTCATGTCGAAAGCATACCTAAAGGGCGTTCTGGAAATTTAACTTACCAAGATGCTTTTACATCTAATGTATTATTTAGGATTGGATTAGTTTTTCAAGGTCATTTTATGTTCTTTAGGGTTACCGCGTTAAAGGTATTTTGGTAATTTTGTTGGAACCAAGTCCTAAGTAGTCATCGAGATACTTTTATGCTAAAGATGTGCATTTAGGATAGGTTCAACCTTTTATAGTCATTTTAATGTCCTTTAAGATTGCTGAGATACTTTCACGTCGAGGGTTTACTCTAAGAGTATTTTGGTAATTTTATGTTAGAACCAAGTCCTATATGATTATTAAAATACTTTCATGTTAAAAGTACACATTAAGAATACGTTCATCATATCAGGCCATTTCTAGGTCATAAAGTCTGTATTTTTTATAATGAAATTATTTTTATAAATAAAGCAATGTCTCTTAATTAAATTAATACATAGAATTCCTACCAAAATATGAGAAGAATTTTACGGATTATTTTAATAGTGAGATACCTTTTTCAAATAAGAAGTCAGGATTTTATGATTAAAAAAACAACAAAACCTTTTGTATTTTGCATGGTTCTTCATGGGATATGATAGAGAATTTGTGTCCACTTGGTTTCCCAGAAAGGTACGAATAATTTCATGATTTCAAAATGTAATAAAACCTGACTTTCCTCAGAGTAATAAATTTGTTTAATAAAACATTACGAGAATTATAATTAAATATCAAATATTAAAACCGAATAAAAAATCAAATTTATTTTAACATGTGATTAATAAGGTACCGATCATCGGGCATCACGAGAAAGTCGATCCTTACTTGTGATTGTCATCGACTCTCGGATCTATTTAAGTGATCTCTGGTATGAGCGCAAACCTCAGAGTTTGTTTTTATGGGTTTCGTAATCCTTAAAATATAAACTCTGGTAGGTGTCCAATTTCATTTGGCCAAAATAGATTGTGGCAACTTAAAAAAAATGGTCATTTCGTAACGACTATTCAGAGAAGTCAGGTGAGTGATTCATCTAAACAACTAAGTCTCCGAGTATGAAAAATAAAGAATAATAATCATGATTTAGGCCCCTAAAAAATAAAAGGAAATAATTATATATAGATATTTATTTAGAAACAATGGATACATTCGCCATTTTAAGTCGGGCTAGTCAGGATTCATATCCGGACCACGTTGCGACAATTAGAACACAAGGATGAGGCTATTTGTCTAAGCAAATGATTATTAAGTTTAGAAGATAACCATGAAAGGTCCATTCAACCCAACAAATATGGTAGGTGATCTTGAAGTTCCCAAGAAAGAATGGGTATGGGATAAGAAAGTTACTAAGATGGCTCAACTCAATGCCAAGGCTATGCACACACTTTTTTATGCATTAGGCCCCAATGAGTGCAATATGGTGTTTTTATGTGATAATGCCAAAAAGATATGGGATAAGTTGGCTATCACACATGAAGAAACCAATCAAGTCAAAAAGTCCAAGATAAGCATGCTCACTCTTGATTATAAGATGTTCAAGATGAAACCAGAGAAGAGCATTAAGGAAATGTTTGATAGATTCACAGACATCATAAATACCTTGAAGGGTCTCAGAAAGGTGTACCCAACAAGGAAAGGTTGAGAAAAAGTTGAATAGCCTTCTTAAGTCATGGGAAGCTAAAGTGACTGCAATTGAAGAGTCAAAGGACCTCAATCCCTTTGCCTTAGATGAGCTCATCGGATCACTCATCACATACGAAATAAAGATAAATCATGGAAATGAGCAACCAAGAAAAGTTGGAGTTACATTGAAAGCTTCCATGAGTGAGGAAGAGGATAAGGATGATGAGGATGATGAAGATATGGAGATTATCATATTTACTAAGAAATTCAAGAAATTCATGAAGATAGATAAGGGCCAAACATCCCAATCTAAAAATGTTAATAAGGTGGTGTGCTACAATTGCAAAGAATTGTAGCATGTCAACTCTGATTGCCCGTTATTGAAAAAGAAAAATAAAAAAGCATTCGTAGCAACTTGGAGCAATAGTGACTCTTCTAATAATGATGAATCTAAGGAAGACCAAATTGGCAACCTTTGCTTTATGGCTCTTCATGAGCCTAAGATAACCTCAAATTCTCCAAATTTAAATTCTTATACATTTGATGAGTTACAAGATGCTTTTGATGATCTTGTAGTTAAGTGTGAGGAAATGAACTCTAAACACAAGAAAATAATTTCAAAATTAAAAGTTGAAAATAATTTACTATGAAAATCAAAACTTCTGCTATAGAATTAAAACAAAGATTTGAAAAATGATTTTAATGACTCCAAGCTAAGAATTAACATTTTAGAGAAAGTCATTTTTGATTTGAAAAGAAAGATTGAAAGCTTGGAGCAAGAAAAGAAGATCATTTTAGATAAATCTTTTCAAGTTTATATGACCAAGTGCTCACATTGCAATTTTAATGGCCATAATTTGCATATTTGTCCTATCAAGAAAATGATACAATTTAAAGTTAGGCAAGTATAGGTTCTTTAGGGAACAGAGGCTTTGAGACTAACATTCAAGTACCTAAAGCAATTTGGGTACCAAAAACCAAGTGAAGGTCTCTTTATAGGTGTGTTAGAGCAATAAAGAGCAACACAATACAAATAGATGCTCTAGACACATAAAGAAGTGTGATGGATAACCTTTAAGTTCAAAAATTTTGATGTGTATTGGTCATTCATTTTGTGATTATTAATTCTTTATTGAATTAAAAAAATTGTTCTTAATGCAAAATTGTTTTAATGAAAATTCATGTCTAAGATTTTGAGCTACACGGAGCTTAAATATGCATGCATTTGATGATTTCGTGCTTAATGATAATATGTTAAATAGATTTGTGAAATGTTGTTAGAAAGCATACTGTAAGAATGATTTATGCATAAAAGGTTTATTTTGATAAACTTCATGTCACAAGTCATTAAGAAGCTCTATTGCATGACTAAATTATATGTATATCCTTAAGAGGAGCATTTAGAGCTTACTTATAAGATATGATGCCATAAACATGCTTTAGCAAGTGTGCATAAGATGCAAGATGTTTGATTATGTTGTAAGTTCATGATTTATGGCTCAAACAAGTTTGTAAACATTGAAAAATACTTTTTAAACTTGTGCATATGTGGTTTGAATGAAAATCTTTTAGTTGCATATTGCTTATTTATGTGACCAAATATGCTAATTCATACAAACTTGATTTTAAAAGTCATTTTAATCCAAACTTTGATTATTCATATGAGTTTTGAATGCTTAAATTCAAAAGTTTGCATTAAAACATAAAATCATGTGTTTCGAAATGCCAAATTGCATATTTTTCTAAGCAATTTTCAAAAAACTTTAGGCATGTATCCATACTTAGATTTTTGTATTGATACAATGAACAAAACCCTAGAAAAACACAACTTGTATAGATACATCACTATATGTATTGATGCAAAGCCCCCTATACTAATACAAGTAGTGAATTTTGGCTAATTTCATTTTTTTAGCCTGTAAATGCAAAATTGGTCTCCTTAATAAGTTTTCATGATTTCTAAATCTTGATAAACATTGTTTCATAACTCATTACATGCTTAAACATCATATTTGATTCATTGATGAGTGTTTCACAAATCAAATGCATTAAGTGCTCATATTGCCTCCTAATGCTTAAAAATACAAATTTTTCTATACATCATTATTTTTTTTTTGCAATAATTGGTAACATATATGCTTGATGTTCTTCATTCATCAACGTTTTTGGTATCACTTATTTCAAAATGTTATTAAGCACATTGAACATATTTCCTCCTAACAAAGTCTAAGCTTATTGAATATTCTTTTACAATAAAAATCTTGGTACCTCTAATGTTCATCTTTTGCCAAGATTGTTTTTAAGTTCTGCAAGGTTCATGGAGATAAATCCATCATCGAAAGATGAACCCTTACATAGCAAAAGGAAATAAATTAAGCATGCAACCTCTTCAAATTAAACCAAAACCATCAAAGACTACTCAAACACTAGAAATGATAATCCTCCAAATTACAGTAAGCATATCATCAAAGTTTGGTAAGGTTAAAGTAATGATTGAAAAAGTGCTATTAAATTTTTATTCTTTGGCGTTAAGTTTGGTGACATATATGAGTCAGTTATATATATAATAGGCATTCTAGTATGTTATGTATATTTAAAATGTTTGCTTTAAATGAATCTTTGAACATGTTTAAGTGCATAATTCTCATATTTAAGCATGTTCTTTGACTGAATGTTTGCTCAAATGATTTTATTGACATATCATGAATAAGCAAATGATCTTCTAAGCTGTGGAAGTTTGTTATATTTGTCTTGAAATTCTTTTTTTTCATATGGCATCTATTACAGTATGCATGTTACTAAAAATTCAAAAATTGGTATCTATTGTGCATCTAGACACCAATTGGATTAATAATTCTTAAAATCCTTCAACAATTGGTATGTTCAACCTTTCAAACATGCTTAAGCACATTAGGACTACAAAAGAATACAAAAATTGGATGAACTACACATTAGAACTAAAATGCATATATTTTCTCAATAATTGATATAAATGCTCTTAAATTCTTCATAATTAATATATGTTTTAGAAATCTTATTGAAATTAGTCCTTTAGCTTTGAATTAATCTACTTTCACCTTTTCGATATTCCAAAAAAAAAGGAGAGTTTTAGGGGTTAATTTGCTTGCTTATACTTCATATATATATATATGACTATGCTAGCAAATATGAGGATTTCACGTGTGCTTACATTATTTATATTATTGAAATCCTTAATATTTTGTGTTGGTACTCTTAAAGCCAAATATGACAAAAAACGCCATTGCTAAGTGTTTCAAAACCTTTTTATAAAATCTCTAAAAATCTATTTCATAATGCTTTTATTAAAGGAGGATTTATTGCAAAGCTTTAAATGATTAAGAGGGAGTTTTACAAGTTTTGTCATATCAAAAAGGGGGAGATTTTTAACCATATTAGCTTTGAATTAATCTTAGTTTTAATATAACTAAAACTTAAGTTTAATTAGCTTGTGTTTAAATATTTTCAAGATTAGTATTTTTCCATGAAATATTTTGTAAACACTTTGAAAAATACTAGAATGTGTTTTAAACTCCTTCAAGCACTTAAAAAAGTGTTCTCAATATACACTTTTATATAAAACACTTTTAAGATAAGTTTTACATGTTTTAAAGCCAAGAAAAATCATTTTCCAAAGAATTTTAAAGGGCTATATTAAGACAATGCATAAATGTATCGATATTACGTTTAAAACCCTCAAATGTATCGATACAAATCAGTATGTATCGATACAATAAAGTGAGTATCGATACATCCTATATGTATCGATACATTATTTAGCAGTAGCTGCAGTTTGGCTGAAACCCTAGAATGTATCGACACAACGTGTGTCTATATCGATACAACATGACAAGCATCGATACTCAACTTATGGTATCAATACAATAGCATATAACGATCATACTTTTAACTCATTTATCGATACAACAGCATGGGGAATAATAGGAAATGACATTTATGAACTCCAATAGCTATATTCCTTCACCTAATGTTCCCAACGGCTATGAACATGATCAAGGCTATTAATAATCTACTCCAACACCTTCAAGAAGAAGAAGGACCAAGAGATTGTGCTTAGAGTTAAATCTTTAATCTTTTCCATCATTTTCACTACGTAGTTCATCTTCGTATAAGATTAATTCTTCCTATTTATGTATTCTTCATTTGGTATCTTTAGATACATATTTCCCTTGAGCCAAAATTTTTGTAAATACTTAACCTTTAGAGGTTTTTTTTAACTTAAATCCTTATAAAAAAAGGAAAAGTTCCTACTTAGCCATTGAAAAGTAGAAAAGGTTTTTACTTAACCTTCAATAAAGGGGAAAGTTCCTACTTAGCCATCGAAAAGTAGAGAAGGTTTCTACTTAACCTTCAATAGTAGTAAGAGAGGGTTCTATTTTAGCCACAAAAGATAAAGGGTAGAGGTTTCTATCTTAGCCACAAAAGATGGAGGGTAAAGGTTTCTATCTTAGCCCTGAAAGATAGGGACTGTAAAGGTTATACCTTGTCTTTGAAAGGTAGATAATTCAAGTTAATGAATTATGGAAATCTAAGGCAAGTTAAGCTAAGGTAGAGGACGTAGGCAATTGAGGCCTAACCTCTCTAAATCATTGAATTTGCTTATCTTTCCTTTGTCTTTAATTGTTTATTTCTATTCACTAACTTGCACTCCAAAGTTTATTGTTTAGATTTCTCAATTTTATTTATCAAAGTTTTAATCTACCAAAGTTTTGAGAAATCAATTCACCTTCCTCTTTATTTCATTCACCACTAAAAGTCCTAGCAATTATAAATATTTCTTTTAATTATTTGCATCCAGCAAACAAAAGCAAAAGAGTGTTGGTTTATGTAAAACGCAGTTGGTTCACTTGGTGTAGATAAAGTTAAGGGCAATTAGTTAATTGCCATTTTTTTCTTAATAATTTCAATTAGTTTTATTGTCTTATATGTAAATAGAATTTATTTTGTCCCCTTTAAAAATAAAAATTTCATTTCCCTAAAAAAAAGTTTTCCCTATTATTTATTAATAAATTAATGATAAAAATTGTATTTAAGCATACTCAAATGATATGTGTTAGAGAGTCAGATTATTCGTTTCTTTTGACTTTTATCAGATGGAGTTTACACAAATATTTTTTTAATTCAAGTTGATTCAATTCAGCTTAAAGTGTTCATAGGTTGAGCTGTGGTTTAAAAATTTTAAATTTCTTTGTCTCAGCCCTTTTTGGCTTGATTTGTCCACATTAACTATATTTACAATTCAAAATTTATAAAAAAAATTAAATATTTAATAATTAAATTTAAATAACAATATTTTTTAATTATTAAATATCAATTCAGGCCAAGTCAACCCAACTTGAATTGACAAAAGACCTGTCTAAAGTTTGATTAAAGCTATCGGGTTTGCTCATGGATAGCTTTAGTTCAGCTTGAATTTTATTTATTAATTAAAATCTTTTACTTAAAATTTTATTATATACATATTAATACAAAATAATTTTTTAATATTTTTTAAATAATAATACAAGTTTCATGACCTAGATTAAGCATGGATAAGACATAAAAAAAATGTGTACCATGGTCTAGTTCGATCATGGATAGGTCCATGGTTATGGTTTATGTGATATTTGAGTTATTAAATTATAAACAAATTTTATATTTAGATTAACGAGTTAGTTGGATCAAATAATTTTAAATATAACCAGGTAATATGATAAAGAATAAATGACTTGACTTCATTTTAAGAGTACTATAAATAGGGGTTTTCCATAAATGCTAAATAATATAGTTTTATATTCTAAATAAATTTATAAGATTGATTTGGAGCAATTAAAGTTGAATTTTACAAAAAAAATTAAGTTAAATAATAAACAAAAATAAACAAAAATTCCAATAATTAAGGATATACAATTTTCATATATATATATATATATATAAAATAGACTTTGACGAAAAAGGAAAATATCCAATGTGCACTACTATTCTTTGGAATCATATTTAGTCTTTGATGAATGTCAAATATTTTGATTTGATTTACAATTTAAAATATTTTATATAATAAATTATATTTATTACCTTTTATATTTTAATTGACTTATCTTTTGCACATATGTAAATAAATAATAATTTAATTTTCTTTTCATATATTGCTAAAGAGATTAAATTAAATTAAATTTACTTTTATGTTTGAGACTGCTATAAATAAGAGTTACTACAAATACTAAAGAATATAGTTTTATACACTAATTAATTCTATAAGATTGAATTAAAGTCATCTAAGTTCAATTTTAAAAATAAATCAAATTAAATAGTAAACAACAACAGACAAACATTTTAATTCATGTTTAATAAAAAATTATTACAAAATTCATATCTTAAATATAAACACTTGATTTTGTTTGGACCCTTAATCGACTTTTCTAATTTTGACTACTTAGAATACCTTTTTTACCTGAGCTCGAATGAAGAAATTGAGGTGATCATTAGAAACATCAAAGTTAAAAGGTTCTCATTATAAAAGTCAAAATCAACCTAAAAGTGAAAGTCAACCTAAATGATCTAACAGGTACAAAAAGGCAAAATGGCCTGAGAATGTTAATTCGAGAGGTCCAGGCTGGGTAAATCTATACTTTAGGCAAAATGCCATTGGGGATATGTTGGCCATAATAAATAGACTTCTAAGAGACATTTTAGCATTAAAAATACTTGATTTCTTAGATATCTTTATTTTTCTTCATTTTGATCCATTTCTATTCTTATTCATAATTCAAAATCATCTTAAAATAAATGGGTTTTCATCCATGTTGAAAGGCCAAACATGATGACTTAAAAATTTTTGTATTTCTTGTTTTTTTAGTTAAATCTTATTTTTTTTATGTATAGAATATTATTCTTGTTGTTGATTTTGATTTTGTTGTAGTTGCTTTGATTTTAAATTATTTCTTTCATGTTGTTTTGATGTCAATATGTTGATTAGACTACTAGCATATTTATTTCATGATTTTACTTTGATTTAAGTTTAATAATAGTTATTCATGCTTGTTTTCATGATTTTCTATATCAAAACATGTTTATATTTGATATTTTCCACCTTTGCCAAATCTAATTGGAATTGATGATGATGATTTTGTGCTTATTTTTATATCGATTTATGGTTTCTAGGTTTTTTTTTATAGTGTTAGTAAACATGGGGACTAAATTGTAAAATATGTTTAATATTTTTAGGCCATTTGGTTTTTGGCTGAGAACCCTATGTGCCATGATAGCCATGATTTATGTGTTTGCAAACATGTTCTAGGTGCTTTTAACACTTTATGAGTCATTTGGTAATTTTAAAAAGTTTAGGGATTAAATTGTAAAACATGAAGAAAAATTGTGTTTTATGGCTAAAAGTTCTTGCCCCAATTTTCATGTACATTTTTGCCATGATTTTTGTGTTGATTCTAACTTGATTTGATGATTTTTTTGTGATGTTTTGTGATATTTTCCATGAAAGAGTCAAAAGGCAAATTTAAAAAGTTCAAGGACTAGTTAAAAAATTAAAAATTTATATTTCAAGGCCATGGTGTTTGGTCGAATCCTTGTGGATGTGTTTACTGTGTTTTTCTTATGTATTTTCGTATGTTTGTGATGTTTTATGATGCTTTTCCCATGTAGGGACCAAATATAATATTTGAAAAGTTTAAGGATTAAATAGCAAATTTTAGTATTTAAGCGTAAAATGGTCATTTTGGTCACTTTTAAATATTTCTATTATTCCTATGGTCTTTAGTAGCGGTATAGAAATTATCAAAAGTTTTTGTATTTTCTCGGTTTTTGTCAGGTATGAAATGAAATTTTAAAAGTTTAAGAGCTTAATTGTAATCTTTGCATTTTAAGCCAATTTTTAAACTTTAGATTCCTTATTCAGGGTAAATTTTTCATTTCATGATTATTTTAGTGTCCATTAGGGTACTGGGATACTTTCACATTGAAGGTATACCTTAAGAGTATTTTGATAATTTTGCCTTGAACTGAGTCCTAGATAGTAATTGTTTTATGCCAGAGAAGCACATTTAAGATAGTATTGTCATTTCATCATTGTATTAGTGTTTGTTAAGGTACTAGGATACTTTTACATCGAAGGTATACTTTAAGGGTATTTTAGTAATTTTTCTCGAGTCAAGTCTTAGGTAAGCACCAGGATGCTTTTAGGCCAAAGGTACATATTTATTAAGATAATCATCACACTTTTATTATCATTTTCCAGTCCTTAGGATAATCAAGATACTTTTATGTCAAAAGTATACCTTAGGGGCTTTTTGTAATTTTGCATTAGAACCAAGTCCTATGTGATTTTTGGGATACTTTCATGCTAAAAGTACACATTAAGAATGGGTTCGTTATATTGGATGGTTTTTAGGTCTTAAGGTCAATACTTTTAATAAAATCGGGTATTTTTTAAAATTAAGACAATATCTTCTAATTAAATTAATACGTGAAATTCTTACCAGAATATGCGAAGGGTTCTACAAATTATTTTAAGGAGACACCTTTTTCAAAATGAATGCTAGGATTTTTCAATTTTTGTGCAAATAAAACCTTTTGTATGTCATAGATTTTCCAACGGGATATAAAATATATTTTATTTTTAAAAACCTTTTATATATCCCGTGGGGTGCGATAGAGGATGATAAAAACTTTCATGTTCTCTTGGTCCTCCGGGAGGGTATAAAAGATATTTTGATTTTCAAAAACAATAAAAACCTTACTTTCTTAGAATAACAAATTTTTTTTAATAAAATATTATGAGAATTATAATTAAATATTAAATATTAAATATTGAAACCAAATGAAAATCAAAGTTTAAATTAACATATAATTAATAAAGTATCGATTTTTGGGCATCATAAGAGGGTCGATCTTTACTTATGATTGCAATTGACTCCCAAACCCTTTCACATCTTAATTTATTCTAATAATAAACATAACTTTTAATTTACAGAAAAAATTGAAGATAGCAAACTTGTAAAACTTTACGGGAAAACTTTTATCAGGAAAAATTGTTAGACGTAAAAAAATGCAAAACTAAAAAAAAAAATTAAAATTTTCAAAACTGGTTTAATATAGTTTAAATAATAATATTTGAAGAATTTTGAAAATTATAAACTTAAAAAAATCTTTCGAAAAAAATTTACGAAATAGAAAACTCCATATTTTAGAAATAGAAAAAACCCTAAAACTTGTAACAAATAAATAGAATTTGAAAAACTAATTTAATATGGATTAAACAATAATATTTAGAATTTTAAAAATTATAAATTCAAAAAAAATCCCTGAAAAAATTATAGAGGAGAAAACTCTGTATTTTGAAAACAAAAAAAATTATAAAAAAAATGCAAAACTCATAAAATAAAATAAATTTTTTAAAATTGATTTAATATAAATTTAATGAGAATATTTGAAAAATTTTAAAAATTATAAACTCAAAAAAAAATCTTTCAAAAAATTTACGGAGCAGAAAACTCTGTATCTTGGAATCAGAAAATTTTTGAACAAAATGCAAAACTTATAAAAGATAATGAATTTTGAAAAACTAATTTAATGATGTTAAATAAAAATATTTAAAGAATTTTGAAGTTCAAAACTCTAGAAATTCTTTATAGTTCATCTTTTAAAATTGAGAAAATTGCAACAAAATACATTAAAACTTATATAAAATGAGTTAAATACAACATATTATTCAAAATATTAATTTACAAAATAGTAAAGATGAAAATTTGAATCCAAAATAATTTTACCAGGAAAAATTTTACAATTATGATACTTACAGTACTATGAAAAATTCAAAATTAATTACTAAAATAGGCAACTTGACATTTTGTAGTATAAAATGCTAATATGAATTTTCACTTGAATATTTTTGATTTTTTAAAGTAAGTGTCAACATAAATATCACATAGGTATCAGTAAAAATATAAGACAGTCAATTTTTTAAAATTTACAAAAATTCTCAAAAAATTCCTTGTGATATCGTCCGCTAAAATAGATTTTCAAAATTTTGATGAGAAAATATTAAAAATAATTTTTCTCTTAAATATTCGTATTTTATATCCGAAATTAGAGATCAAAATATGACTTTTTCTATCACAGGAATATACGGCCATTTAAATATGACTAAAAAGGTCTTGAAAATTTCTTGTTCATCTAAAAAATATCATTCCCAATGAGAGTGGCCATTAAATCCTCAATATCAGATATTCAAGATTATTAGAAAAGGGACCAAGACGAAATTAGATGTATACACTTATAAACATACAACAAATAAATTTAATAGCATAAAACTTTATATATGTCATTTACTGCATGTGGTCATTTAAAGAAAAATTCTTTATTTTAAATAACTACCAACTCATCTAGATCATATATCTAAAAACGCTTGGCTAATATCAAGCTAGTAATTTAGATACTTAACAATGACATCAAGTCTTTATGTGGTAAAAATTTTACATATAGAATTTTAATTTGTCATATCATAATATTATTCTCATTCCTACATTCCATGGCATGCTTCCTTTTGATCACATGAGATTATGCATGAGATCATAATGTCTTTATTTCATGATCAATGGATATTCACATCGATATTGTTATTCATTCAAAAAAAAAAACTTTATCGTACATATGTGCATTTAACCTTAGGTTGAAAGTATGAATTTTTAGATGTTTTACAACGAAAGTGCATACGGCCAAAATATTCCCAACATGCTAAAATATTTTATCATGAAATAAAATCATGCACATAAATATATTTATTATTTAATTAAACATAAATATTAAATAATAAATATTTTATGTAATTTAAAATTTTCAAAAAATAACCAAAACTTTGTAAATAAAAAATATTGGGATATGAAAAAATCAAGGCTAGAACAGTCCAGGGATAGTGTCCATGCACCCTGTGTGCCATCTAGGGTGCGTGAGATTTGACTAGGAGTGAGTCCTAGCCATCTCCTTCCTTTACTTAGGTCATGCCCAACCCAACTAGTTTTTTTTTTTTAATTGCATTCAGGTATATAATGGCTTTTTAGCTTTTATCATGTTTTTTGGACCTATTTGACGCAATTAACATCATAAAAACATGATTTAGTATAAAATACACATAGCTAATGCATCAATTCTTTAGAAATCATAAAATCATTATGAAATAATCAAGATTTCATGATTTTTGAAACTTATATTGGACCTTTTTTAGTATACCATAAATTTTCTCATTTTAATCACATTTTCTTTAATCTTAGAGTTCAAAACATATAAAGATGATTAATCTATTAAAAACCTCCATCAATTTTGGTTTTGCATGAATTAATTAAAAATTTCATGATTAAATTTCAATGCACAAAATATACAAACAAATTCATGGGATATTCATGAAATATTCTTCAATGCATAAGCATAGATTATGAGATCAATCATAGCACATTAAAAATCCAGTTTCATGCAATTGATTTATTAATTATAGCTCATTTCATCTTAATACGAATTATCTAATCGCTCATGCATAAAAAATATATGCATTAAAATATTTGTTTTGTTAATGAATCTCTCTGGATGATATGAAGAATAAGGCTAGAAAGCCATACTCTACTACCATATGTATTTAATTAAAAACATACCTTTAGCCATTCTTGATCAAGAATCGCTACCTTGTCCTAAGCATGTGACGTAAAAATAATTCATTTAACCTTCTATTCTATTTCTTTAATTTGTGATAATTGCCTTATACTGGTGCATAGGTAATTTACACAAACTAAACTAGGGACCTATACTAGAGGATTAAGTAGAATTGTATCCTACCATCATAGAGACTGCATTATAGTTAGTAACTGAAGTAGAGTTTAACTCTTATTACTAGAGTTTTATCTTGAATAAGATTTATCTAAATAATATCGTCTTAATAATAATTAAATAATTCATCTAGGTCCAGCTAATTATCATATGAGTCACATAAAGTCCAACATATTTGATACTTATAACTCGATTGGTGAAGACGATATAGTATTAGGCTACATACCACTTTTATTAAATTTTACACCAAAATATATGTGATCATTATTTTTTCAACATCATCTTTTTATAATTTTCAAGGTTAATATAACAATTGCCCCTTGAACTATAATGCTTTTAATGATTTGGTATCTAAAGAAAAAAATTTATAACTACATATCTAATCTTACTTTTGTTACACACTTTAGTCCAAAACTTGCTGGTTGTTGACAAAATTATAACACATGGCATTGATAACACGCCGGCAATGCCACATTAGCATTTAAGAAAATTATTTATTTATTTATTTTAAATAAAAATTTTAAAATTTTAAAATAAAAAGTTATTTATAAATTTAAAAGAAATTAAAAATGGCTACCGTATATCACATTTTCATTGGTCAGAAAAATAAGACATTATCATCATTGAGCTGTAGTCTAATATGTGTGATAGAAGTAAAGTTTAGATACCTAATTATAAACTTTTCTTTAAGTATCAAATTGTAAAACAAGGCATAATGCGAATATCAATTTGTATATGAATTTTTTTAATATTAAAAAAATCACATCCTAGAAACATGATTTATACATTAAAAGTAAAGATTTCAGAGTTCAATATATCATGTCAAACAAGCAGCTATCTCAGCAAGGATTTTGATATTTAAAAAACAGACATTAATACGGCAAAGATAATGATCACATAGAGGTTGATGAGATTGAAATAACAAAGTCTTAACTGATTTTTTTCCTATTAAGAATTTAATTAAATAGGAATGATACCTTAAGAGACAAACTAAATACCATAAAAGAATAAGTGTTTATTTTACAATCGCGTACAACAACATGGCTTTTAAATATTTTAGCCTAATCATCTCTCGCGTTTCAATATTCATTTAAGGTGAAATAGTTTTGTTCAGGAAATGAATTTAGTCTTTAATAAAATATTTTTCCTTATTAAAAAAAAAATCAATTTGTAAGAAAGCTATAATGAAAAAAAAAAAATTAAACCTTCATGCTCCATCTCTTGTAGTTAAGGCTATTAAACCTTTCAAGTTTCTCCACTTCATAAACATAGGGTTTGATTGCACTAGTTGCCATTGGAGAAAAATTAATTATCCTAAAACTGTTGTCTATTGGGGGTTGGACTAATGCAATCAAAGAATAAAAATAGAGAAAAATAAAGAGAAATGAAAAAAGTTGTAGTCAAAACACTTCTAGGAAGCTTTCTTTAGGATAATAGTTTCTCCCACTATGGTGTCAATGGTCTCTTTAGAAACTTTATCCCAATGGTACAATGCTTACTCAAAGAAGAACATGATTGCACTTTAAGTATCTAAAAAGAAAGTGAAAGAAGATAAATGATTATTGAAAAGAATAAGAGGTAAGATGTTGGAGTGTTAAAGTTGTTACTTTATAGAAAATGAATGTTCAATAAAGTATTTATAAGCCCCAATAAGTGTTGAAACACCCTATCATGATTAGACATGTCCTTAATGAAGATTCACTATTTTTGGAATGGAAAAGCATGTCTAACGAATAGATTTTTTGAATTCCCATATGAGGGATTCAAATTATCAATTATGGAATTCTAATCCCTTATGCAAGAATTTAAGAGAACTATAGAATTTTGCAAAGTATTCGAATCCTTTCTTTGACTATTCTAATCTCGTAGGCAAATTTGTAATTTATTACAATTTTAAACTTATCATTCAAATCTTCTTTATTGGAAATTCAAATCCTTTTGTCTATCTTTATTTAAAAGGTTTATAAATTACTTTTCAACTTCATTTTCAAACAAAACAAAAATGCAAACCATATGCATTTCGTAAATCATCTAAGACACCTTGTAAAAAATTCTTTTGGTAATCTATACATCATAGCTATAGTCTAAAAAGAACGTAATTTATACTATTAACAAATTAAATCAAACTGTACATTTAGCATGATCAAAACTTCCACGTGCTTTACATAGCAAGTCAGGATTTTTGTTAAATAGGAAAACTTAAATGTTAGAAATTAGAAAATTGACTCATTGTTCCTAAAATTATATTAATAAATAAATAAATCAATATATAATGAAAAAAATAACATTTAATAAATTTTTTATATCATCATTTTTGTGAAATTATGAAATAATAATTCCTCAATATGATTTAAAAGCTGGCTAAGTCCAAATCATGTTAATAGCAGTACCAGTATTTAATTGTAATATTTTCCAAAATAAAGGGTTGGAAAGCTTCAACATTGAATAGGGTGGATTTACAAGAAAAATTTGCTGAAACACCCTCCTAACAGAATTCTTAATCTCATTCATATTTTTCGCTATTCCTTTTCAAAGGACTTCCTAAACAAAATGTCCACTCAATTCTCCCTCTTTTTCTCCGAGAAGTCTGAGGGAAAAACTTTACATTTTTTGTTTTGTTTTCTTTTTATAATTTGCTTCTTTCCAAAACCATGGGTCCTCATGATCTCTACTTATTTTCCCTGGTTGCAAAACCGCCTGCTCCTACGAGGGGCCCTTCAATCTGTTGAAGGCTCCTCTCATCTGCATGCCCCCAACTTAATCAATTTCTCACATTGCATTACGCGTTGTCTCCCATTCTTTTGATCTCTTCGGACGGACCTCTAGCTAGCTAGATATATACCCAGATGTGACATTAACTATAGCTTTGTTCATCATTTTGTTTTTGTTGGTGTTTCAAACTCGCATTTGTTGCCCTTCCAATCCAAGGTTTTCGGCCATTTCCGGTCGCTAATCTGGTAAAATGAATTGCTTCCCATGTTTCTCGTCACAAAAAAGCAAGAAGGAAGGCAGCAAGAGGGAGCATGATGCTTCCTTTGACGATCAAGTTCAATCAAGTGCAACTGGTATGCCCTTTGTTTTGCTTTATTCTTTTGTTTTTTATTTCTAATCTCAAAAGAGATCATGATTTAAAGGTAGACAAATGAGTTACAATGCTAAAAGTCAAACTCCAAACATACTCTAAATTATATTTTAAAAATAATTGTATAAATTATATATACTAAACCTCCGACTCAACTTATATCATATTTTTCTTAAAGATCCTTAAAGAAGTACTTTAATTTCCTTAGTTGATGAAATTAAGAATGTTAGTAGGAACTCAGTTAGGTTATTTATGCATCAATTAAGTAAGGATTTCTTGTTCATAATTAATTTCATTTGAGATCGAAATTGTATATTCATTAGGCATGTTATTGTGACGCGGAGAGATTGTTCCTGCTCAAATATTTCCCATGATGTCAAAGGGCTCTAAGATTTTACGGCAGCTTTCAAACAGGAATATAGTTCACTTGATTGGACGATGCATATGAAGCAATTAATTTTCTTTCACATCATTATTTCTAAACTCCCAAACAAAGATCTTAATTTTTTATTTAAAATATATATCTATATCAATATTAAAATTTTTCAGTAAATTTAATATTTTAAGTTAAATGATATTAATTAACTTAAAAAATTATTCAAAAATTATATTATCATATCGAAACGATCACAAGATTTCATTAGAAGATCTCAGCAGCCTGAAAGCTTACATTACTAAATAAGATAAAGAAATCACAAACAATTCAAATAATATGTTAAAAAACATGCCTTACCATCACTGTTATATACCTAGAGCTTACCTCAATTTATTTATACATATATATATATATACACACTCTTGAGATATAATATTTAACAGATTTAAAATTTATAATCATAAATCTTTTCATGTACTCCCTAAGATCTTCTTTGTTTAAAAAAAAAAAACAAACATACCCTAAATCCAGCAAACAAATCAGAAAAAGTTCACAATCCCAAAGGATATTCTAGGGTTTGGGTGTTTTATGGTACGAGATGGGAGGGAGGACACAAAGAAAAGTATTTGAGGGCTTTTGTTCTGATTTTGAATGTCCAAAGTAAGACCCTTTGTGTGGTAATGTAAAGCCGTGCACTTCGATCTTAAATCTCGGTTTTTTCCTTTTTTTAACGTATGTTAAGTAAAATCCAATTCGGAAGATGAAAATGTGAGGTTGAAAAGGGCAATTAGGTAAACTTTGAAGAACCAATGCCAACGACCAACGGCGATGGATAATGATCAACGATGGTAATTGGTGACAATAACGGTGGTAGTTCGTCGAAATCTGAGTTTTAAACGAGGTGACGAGTGTAAAATTGATGTTAGAGGTTGAATGAGAGATAAGCTAGAGAGAAGGAGAAAAAGGAAAATGAGAAGGAGAATGAGAGAAAATTATTACGTAATATATTTTATATCGACGATTTAGAATTTCCATG
>JBBYHO010147943.1:6352-39636 GCA_038382025.1 Adansonia gregorii | reverse complement strand
ATGCATGATAATCCTAAGAGGGTGATGGAAACATGGAGAGCTCACTAAAATGATGAAGATGCTGAAAAACAAAAAATTAAAGTAATAAAGTGAAAAGTTATACCAATAAAACTTTAATTTTCGGCCAAACAGTTGGAGCAGCAGAGATGGCTTGAATTTCCCTCTTTTCTTTGTTGTTAATAAGCAAGAAAAAGAGAGAAAAAATGAGGTTTTAGTTTTGGTATGGATTAGGGTGATTTTCAAAATGTGTAGTGGTTGAAAGTGAATGTTTTGAGGCTATTTTTGGGTGGTAAGTGGAGAGCTATGGGATTTGGTTTTCTTAGTGTAGGAATGTGTTTTGGGAGTTGAAAATAAGCTGGAAACTAACCTTTTTTAGTTAAGATAGAAGTGATCCCTTTATACAAGCATTTTAGAGCCAAATTAGAGGTGCTTTTTGCCATTTCTCAAGGAAGACAAGGTAATGTCAGCATAGTGGCTATAGGGTGGCTGTAGGGAAAAACTTGCTACCAATGTGATTGGCATAGGGTGGCTGGTTTAAATGCTGAAATTATTTTCCAGCAAATAGGGTGGCTGATGGTGATATTGGCTAACAAGCTAAGGAGTAGGGTGATCATGTGATATTGACCTTTTTTTGATCCAATTTAGACTTCAAAAAATGTTATAATTAATTCAAAAGTCTAAATTCGTAATCTGATATGTATTTTAATTTTTTTTGAATGCAAAAAAGAGTTAAAATCGAGTTTTGGATCAATCGTGGACGAGTCAAAAATGCCGGGACCATGAAAATGGCCAGCACGTATGGATACATTGCATAATGTATCGATACATTTGGTCCAAAAACCTTAATGGTATCAATACAATGAACATCTTATGGATCCAATGATCATTATATCGCTACTATGAACCACTGTACTGTATCAATACTATGAACCATTGTATCGATACATGTTGATATGTATCGATACGTTTCTTTATAGAATGCATGTTTTGGTTTTGGCATGGCCTAGTATCGATACATGAGGTTCTGTATCGATACAGAGGCTCATGTATTGATACATCTACATATTATATCGATACAAATGGGGACATTTCAAATTTTTGGATCGTTGGAGATCGTATCGATACATGAGAACTATGTATCGATACATTTAAGTAAAATTATAAATTTTCTCATATCTTTTTGTCCCTTGACACCTTGAACTATGTCATTTGATGCCACATCTTTGCATTTACCTTTGGTACGAACCATAGGCCTTCTTGACGTCCTCAAAATACTTTTTCTTCGAGCAACATCGCCCCCTCTCATATCCATGCTCTAGATTGCTATAAATTAGCCTGGACAAAATAAGGTGTCTATAGTGATACAATATTTAAATAAAATATTCGTATATAATTGGTAGCTTAATGAACTACACAAAAGCTGACATAGCATTTTAGTAAGCAAATTAAGTAGATTTACAAGTAATCTTGGAGATAATCACTAGAAAGCCATTGTAAGGGTACTCAAATATCTGAGATATAACTTAAGTTATGGACTGCACTATACAAGATATCTAGCTATACTTGAGGATATAACAATGCAAAATTGCATATTGGATACATAAAAACTCAAAATCCACAAGCGAATTTATGTTTATTATCAGAGAAGTTGTAGTATCTTAGAAATCTGTTAAACAAACCTGTATAGTTAGATCCACTAAGGAATCTAAATTTAAAACATAACACTAGAGAATAAGTTAAATGGCTTCAAAATTTTTTAACAATATTCTTTGCTGGCTAAAACCTGTGCCTACAATTCGTACATATTTTTACCACCAGTCTACAATTGGTAAGGCACAAAGTAGTTTGTATAATGGTAAATCTCTCAATAAATTCATCTAAGTCATATTACCGTGACATAATAGTTCTTAAATGGGATTATATTTATTGATTACATAAAATCAAAGTACAAAATTACAGATCCGTTAATGAAAGATTTAATAAGGGAACAAGTTTAGAAGTCATCGAGGGAATGAGACTTAAGCTTATAAATTAAAAGTTACATAATGGCAACCTAACCTAGTTGACTAAAGATCTTAAGATCTAGGTTTAAAGGGACAACTGAATTATGTAAACTTAGTGTAAGCACTAGAAGAGTTAAACACTCTTACCCATTCTCTTGTTGAATCAATACTACCTACAAAGGACTTAGTATAAGCTATGTTTTAATGATTCTTATAACTTGATGTTATTACAAGATAATCTTGATAAGAGATCACTTATATGACTGTGAAACATGGCCATTTCTATGAGAATTGATAAGGCTAAATTCTTTAGAGCACTTATAGAAACAAGGACATGTTTAGGGCCAAAATGATTACAATTTTGAGAACTAAGGGCTTTTGAAGAGGGATCGTGTGACACATATTGTCTAGCTTTACAAGAAAAATTGAAGTTCAAGAGATCAAGTTCACTAATTAGCTGAGTAAATTTGATAGTTGTCACTTTGAATGGTCTTAAAAGCTACCTATCTTGATGCAATAATTCTTCATAGTTTTTTCTCTTATGTCCAAGTCTATTTGTCATTCTAATCAAATAATTTCACTCATGTAAGAAATCGTTGGATATTAATGATGTTGCGTAAAACCTACAAGCTATTCAGATTGGCTTGTAATGTGCTAGTTTTTTTGTTATTTAATGTAAAATATATTATTATTTTATTAGTGTAATGAGGTATTACTTCATCTATAAGACTTTATAATAATTGTTATCTATGAATTATAAAGATAAAGCCCATGAAACACATTGGCTTTGCAAAGAAGTTATAAAAAGTTACAATTGTGAGATCTTTATGCATCAAAGACATGCTTCTAAAATCATTCTTAGTCAAAATAAGGTGTTGAAAATGCACAAAGATTAGGATATGTTAAGCTTCCATACTTATGATGCATGCAATTGATCTCATGAGTTGAAGTATATTGATACTTAAGGATGACATATAGGGTCTTATTATGGTAATAAGTTCACTAAACATGACCTGCTGTAAAAGTTTCATTTGGTTTTTCATTGAACTGTGCATGGAAATTCTCTCATACGTCAATAATGCAAGTAATCCTTAAACTTGTGACACCAATTCACCTTGTATATGAATTATCATACTTAGAGATCATCATGATTAGGTCTACTTTGATTGATGCCTAAGGTATGGTGGTTTTGGGTATGATATGAAGCATATTAAAGGTGAATGGTTGATCTAGAGAGGATCCATCACCCCAAGTGATATGAGGGGATATATTTTATTTGTTCTTAGCTAATGTTAACTTAAAAGTCCTTAGTTAAGGCAATACTGATTATGAAATTAACACATAAGGGCTGTAGGACTAATATTGAAAGGTTAAAAATAGACATTGTACCATGCTCTTGCCTTATCTAGATTACATAATGAAAGGATCTAATTACACTGACATACTATACACAAAAGGGCTTGTCAAACCATATTGCTCTCCTAGCATTTGGATAGCCATAATGAATTGCTAAATGCCGCTTACACTCTATGTATATAAATATTCATAATAGAATTAATTTATATTTATTGCCAACATGTTAGGGGCTTAATAGGTCAAACACATAAAGGTGATTTTATGGAATTAAACTAGGAATAGATTAAATCATGAGTTATTGATCTCTTATGGTCTTAATTGAAAAGTTTAATTTATCTAAGGGTCTAAATGTAATTAAACCAAAATTTTCTTTTTCACTTAACCTGACTATAATTATCAAGTGTCTTACTGTTCCTAAGTTTGATTTACGCCTCTTGCAATATAAGAATTAGGTTTAGCCGCAAAGATAAAAATTTTGAAAAGAAAAGTGTTTTTTTTTGTTTCTTTTACATGACAAAGGGTGTTTGATGAAAACAAAGGTTTATGAAATCTAAGTCGCTAGCATAGCTCCTTAAAAAACACAATCCCTACCTAGTGAAGGTTTCATTAGTCACTTTTGTGGATCAACGTTAGAGGCCAAACAATTAGATACCTTTAGTTTGTGACAATCGGGCTTGGTGTACAAGAACAAGCGTGGGTTTCAAATATAACTAGGGATCTTGACAATCACAATTTGAGGCATGATTTTATTTTTGTGTTCTTGCATTTTAGATCATTTGAAAACACAAGCTGATCCTTCGATAGAATTCAGTATTGGTTGATTTATTTCGCTGCATACATAATTTTAATCCTTATTAAAATTATTTTTCATTTATTTGAGCATGACCTAAATTCCAAAAGAAAATATTTTAAGGGTGTATAAATACTAAATGTGTATATGTATACGTATACAAAGTTGGTGATATGGTATACGTAGGTTGCCATACATAGATACATAGTGTACAATTAAATTACATGATTGATATCCATGGTGAATGAGAAATTGATCTTATTATGTTCACTTGAAGTGAAAAAAAATTGGTTGGTGTTGATGAGTAGTGTAACCCTACATTGGTAACATAATGCTATGTTATGTGCTTTATATTAAATAAGGTTTCAAAGTTGGGCTAGGCCATAAGAGGTAGTGAAGCTTTTGTATGAGGGTTAAGGCCTCCATAAGCTTGGACCACATATATGTACGTGTTGAGCCAGGTTAGGTTAGGCTAGCTTGGGCATTGGCTAAAGGTCGAGTGGGCCTTCTCTTTTTGGAGCCCACTTATGCTAATTTTTTTAGCCTACCCTAAGACTAGTTTATGTCTATTTAAGATAATTTTAGTTTTGTCTGTTATGTCACTTTAAACAATATTATTCATGTCCATATGGTTTTCACGTTTATTATAGTTTTTTCTATAAAATCCATTCATACTCATTAGATATGAAAAAAAAAAACGAGGTTTTGTCTATTTTTCTCTTCATTATCTAAAATTCCTTAATCATCTGCTAGAGTTTTTGTCATCTTCTTGTGAGAGAGAAATGCATTGCATCTTCCTGGTTGACTTAGTTATGATTGACCATGCTTTTAATTCATGATGTAATTGAAAAGGCCTGAAAGATGAATTGTGAAAATTGTCAAGCACCCAAGAGATAGCGAACAATTGTTTTAAGGTCAGAGTTTTACCTCGAATCAATCAGTTTAATCTCCGATAATACGTTTCTTTTTACTTTTATTTTGTTATTTTTTGCTTAAATATAATCAGATTATGTAGCGTTAATTTGGTCGCATAATTTCTATTTAGTTTCTATTCAAATTCTGCATAGGGTGTAACAGAAGGCAAACTAAGGAATAAATAATGATCCTCCTCATCATGAATTCATTTTATCTCTTCATGGATATCACTGTTAAAATTGCTCATGGGTTAGGCTGCTTGTTTAACTTAGTATAAATTACTATTTAATAATAACAATATATTTTTATTTAAATTTAATTATAAAATATAAATATTAATATTAGATTTTTTTAATTTATAAATAGTGATCAAACTTTCAGGTTGGACCTAGATAAGAAATTTAAAAAATTTGGAACCATGAATACTTTAAATCATTGTCTTAGCCTCTAAACATGTGCAAGGTATATTAATTTAATTTTTAACTTATTTAATATTAATTTTTTAACCTCGAAAATCATGAAGAAACATAATAGGTACATGACATGCTACTTAATTTAAGTCATGTTCTTTCTAATTCCTATCTATTTTTTTTCAAGAATTCCCATCCAATTGACTATGTTTAATTCCTTTATAATAATATGAGGCATTTTGATTGAAAGGATGGATCCAAGCTTCCTTATCCTTGAAGGAAAGAAAGCAATAATCTACATGGATAATTTTTGTTAGAGATGGGGACTATGTAATACCAAGAAGAAAATCCTTGTTTGGGACTTGATTTGCAAAAAAATGAGGCAAGTAAACGGTTGCATAGTATACAGATGGAGCAATGGAAAGAAGTTTGAGCAAGTCTTGCTCCACCTTATTAGCAAGGCTTCCACTGACAAAAACAACACTGTTATTGCCACTAATACTTCTCAAAGGCCTTTTTGTTCTTCATTATAAGAAATTAACTTGTGCTAAAATGGCTAATGCCAAGGCTTAACAAATTCATTTTTGACGATTTTATATCTTTTAGATTCAGAGAATATGTTAATAGCTTTGTAAAAGATTTTCATTAGTAAAAAATAAGGTCAAACAATTGCTTAAAAGTATACTTTTAGTTTATTAAAATTAAATATTTAGTACTCTAAAATAACTAGGAGCGAAATTGCCTTTCATGATGAACAAGAGAAAAGACCTTTGTTTTGAATTTTGATAGCTAAGTAAGTAAGGCTTATAGTGTTTGTAACAATAAGGTGGTATTTGGTGCTTTTCTATGTTACAATTTCAATGTAATTTTGTTGCAACGTGGCTAGGATACAAAACTTGACTAAGCTTGACTTAAATGGCCCTTCTTATATTTATTGGTATATCTTTATTTTAAATTCTTCTAATTTGATGGGCTATATCTTTATTGATATCTTCTCAGCTCCAAGGACTGAGTGGTTGAGATGAATTGTTCACTCAACTAAACCGTAAATAGTAATTAGAAATAACTATTTATTTAGAGTCAACACCAATCTGTCTGAGTTGGGTAAGATTGGTCACCTATCGGAGTTCATATTTCGAGGATTGCAAAACCTTAGAATGCCAACTCTGAGGTCCACGATCATATCAGAGACCATTTAGAAGGATTTGAGAGTTGATTACAATCATAATTAAGGATTGATCCTTTAATGATTCCTGAAAATTGGTACCTTATTAATTACAAGTTAATTTAAATATGATTTTTATCGGTTTTAGCATATGGAATTTAATTGGTAGTCCTAAAATAATATTTTATGAAATCGATTTATTCTCCATGTAGGGAAAATTGAGTTTTTGAAGTTTTTAAAAAATTAAAATCCCTTACGCACTTCACTAGAGGACCAGTGGGATACGAAAGCTTTTTATCACTTTTGTACCCTACCAGAAAACCAGAGGATCACAAAAAGTTCTAAAAATCAAAAAATTTCTGACACCTCGCTGGAAGATTGCAGGAATGTAAAAGATTTTATTTTTTTGAACTTTATAAAAAATCTCTATTTTCACTTTGAAAAGGATATCTCACTATTAAAATAATCCATAGAACTCTTCTTATATTCTGGGAGAAATTCCATGTATTATTCTAACTTGGAGACATTGCCTTAATTTTCTAAAGAAATTGATTTTATTAAAAATATTAATACAGTATCCTAAGACTCAAAAATAGTCTAAAATGATGAACCTCTCCCTAATCTATAACTTCGACATGAAAGTATCCCAATAATCACACAAGACTTGGTTCTAATGCAAAATTACCAAAAAAACCCTTGGGGTACACCTTCAACATTAAATATCTCGGTAACCCTGAAAAACTTAAAAATGATCATAGGAGGTTGAAACTATCCAAAATATGCACCTTTAGCATAAAGGCATCTTGGTGACTATGTCAGACTTGATTCTAAAAAAATTACCAAAATGCTACTATGTATACTTTGGACATAAAAGCATCCTGACAACCCTAAAGCACATGAAAAAAACCATAGAAAGGTGAACTAGCCCAAAATACACTCCTTCAACATAAAAGCATCCCAATGACTACCTAAAACTTATTCTAAAAAAATTACCAAATGCCCCTAATGTATGCCCTTAACATGAAAGTATCTAGTAACCCTAAAGGACATAAAAATAACCATAGAAGGGTGAACCTATCCTAAATGCAAACATTTGGCACAAAGGCATCCTGATGACTACCTAAGACTCAATTTTAAAAAAATTACCAAAATACTCCTAGGATATACCTTTAATGTGAAAATATCCCAGTAACCCTAAAAGAAACAAAACTCTAAATGATAATGCTTTTTACTTTAAATGGATAATTTAAATGACAATAAAGAGGAAAAATTGCTAAGGGGTCCCTAAATTTCTTAAAATTACATATTAATCCCAAATTGGCTAAAAATGCTAAAAATGTTTTTCTAATGCCCAAAATACCCTAAATGGGTAATTTAGATTTTAAAGTGACTTAAAATGTAAAAATGCAATTAAGCCCCTAAATTTTCTAAAATTGCATTTCTTATCGTAACGGAGAACCAAAAAAATATGAAAAAATTTAATATTTTTAACACCCTACTAGATGATCAGTGGAATGCTAAAAATATTATGCAATATTCTAAATAATGATTTTTTGTTAGAGATGACAATTTTGACAAAAAATGCTAGATTTTCCTAGTGGTCTCTAAATTTTTCTAAATTTACTAATCAATCCCTGCATAACTAAAATACAAAATTAAACACAAAATAAATTAAGATAATCACGAAAAATCATATACAAAATTCATAAGCAAGGTTCGGCCACTTTACCTTGACCATAGAAAAAATTTTCAATATTTACACAAGTCCCTATATTTTTTATATTTACATATTGGTCCTTACATGCTATATATTTACAAAATAACATTAGAAACATCAAAATATCAACCCATCACACTTTTTTAGTTCGACCATCGTTAATCTACCTATCCATGTACTTTAAGATTTTTGAAAAATTTATTATTTAGTCCCTATAACTTCCAAAGACCATTAAATAATACAAATTATCATAAAAATAATAACCAAAAATCAAGATCAAGGCTTCCATGCCTTTTGGCCATCTTTAAGAACCATAAGAAATAACTTTTCCCCAACATAACAATCATATATCCTTTTTGTAGTAAGTTTAGCTCAACATGAACATGCAAGAAAAAATCATGAAAAATAAGCTGGCAAGCATATTTTAAAAACATATTATCATGAAAAGACCAAAGAAAATAGTATTAACATAAACATATACATGATAAAATCAATCGCATATTGTAAAGATCAACATAATATCAGCATAAATAAGTTTTATGTATAACAAAAACAAGCTAGTATCAAGAAAAATAAACCATAACCACTAAAACAAGGAAAATGGTCCCTAGCCAACATACTTTACCTTTCAACATGAAACTAAATTCATGAGCTTAAGTATGATTTTGGCTCCCCAAAAATAAGAAAAATGCATGAAACCAACAAAACTTGAAGATTTTTAGAATGGATTATACCTTAAAAAGCTTTAAAACTTAGTGTTTTTTAGTGTTTTCTTCTTTCCCAAGACAAATTCCTTATTTGACACTTTCTCCTCTTATATATATAGGAGAAATCAGCCAAAATTGGCTGAAAAAAAGCTTAGCCAAATGGCCAAAGAAAATCTCAAAAAAATTATTACTTGTTGATTTTCTATTCCTTTTTGCATGGGTAATCATAATGTACACTAAATGGATGTGAACTAATGGTCATACCATAATATTTTCCCATGATTATCTAGATAATATCACTAATGGGTAATTAGAAACCAACTAAATTGGGTTGGGAAAAGTTAAAGATCAATTAGACTAATTTCCATGAAACTAGTAAAACAAATCCATAAATTAAAACAAAATGAAACTAGTAAGTACAAAAAAAATTAAAATTAATAATCATAAACAAAATTTTGAAAATAAAATAATGAAAAAAATCTTAATTGGAAATCCAAAACTCGTAAAATTATACGAGAAAAATCTTTATGAAAAAAATTGACACATATAAAAGAATTCAAAGCTCATAAAATAAATAGAATTTTAAAAACTGATTTAGTATGAATTTAATAACAATAATATCTTAAGGATTTTAAAAACTACAAACTAAAAGAAATCCAATAAAAAAATTTACAAAGCAGAAAACTCTGTATTTTGGAAATAAGAAGAATCCACAAAATGGATTTAAATTTTTCAAAACTGATCCTATTGTAATTTAACGGAATATTTAAAGAATTTTGAAGTTCAAAACTTATGAAAATTGCACCAAAAATTTTAAAGATAAAGAAAGATTCGTATTTTGAAACTAAAAAAAACTTTGGAAGAATACATTGAAACTTATTAAATGAATCAAATATAATATATTATCCAAAATATTAAATTTAAAAATTAGCAAAGGTGAAATTCTAAAATTTGAAATAAATTTGACAAAGAAAAATTTTGTGAATATAATACTCGCTATATTGTGAAAAATTTTAAATTAATTAACAAAATTGACAATTTGACACCTCGTAGTAGAAAATGCCAATACATATTTTTTCTTGAATATTTTTTATTTTTAAAAGTGCATATCAGCATACACAAGTGCTAGTACAAATATGCAACAATCAACTTTTCGAGTTTTACGAAAATCTTAAAAAAATTCTAAAAATGGGAAATTTGACCGTGATATCGTCTGCAAGAATGATTTTCAAAATTTGACAAAAAAATTTTTAATTTACCAATTATCTTAAATATTCATTCTTTTTATCCGAGATCAGTTTTCAAATGGCAACTTTTCTATCATTTGCCAATATGGCCATCTATATATGACAGAATAAATGACAAAAATGTGTAAACTACTCGGCAAAAGTTGACCTCTATTGAAGTGATAGCTATATTCCCATTTTTGGATAATTTAGACTACTAGAAAAAAGATCCGGATGAAATTAGGTGTCTATAACTACTTTTTTTTTTTGTCGTGGTTGAAAATCAGGAGTAGGGCAAAAACCAAATAGACACAATTTTCTTCATGCTGTAAAACATAAAATAAAACTACCCTAAATATTTTCATTAAAAAAAATCGAGGGCAAAACTTAGGTTAAGATAGGAAAGCTGACTAATGTAAAACCTACGTCTAAAGGATCGATTAAGGCAAAACCCTAGTCAATCCATTGACCAAGATCAAACCATAGTTGTCAACTAAAGATGACCAAGGTGAAACCCAAGTCTGAAGGATTGACTAAGGTGAAATCATAGTCTGATTGGTTGACTAGGGCAAAACCATAATAGTCAACGAAAATGACTAAGGCAGAACCTAAGTATAAAGGTTCACCAGAGCAAAACCTAAGTATCTAAGGTATATTCAAAAAATGACATAAATCCAATGAGTCTACTCCTATACTTAAAGTCAATGGGATCTCCATAAAATGTTATAACATTTATTTTCTTTCAATGAAGGAAAAACTTAAGAGGGTGTCCAAACCTAAAAGGTCAAAATGGGTAATGCATCGATCCCATTTAGGGGCTGAAGAAGGAGAATATGATGGGGAATATATGGCTTCTAAAATTTCCTATGAATAGCTTAAAAAAACTAATAAAAAGTAAGGGTAGCCTCATGGTTGAAAAATTAAATCTTTGATCTTTCTTCTAAGAAATCATCTAATAGGACTTATTTTCTTTATCAAGGATTTGTTTTGACTTGGGAAAAGGACACAACTTCAATAATAACCAATAATAGATTTGGATATGACATCAAAGTTATTAAAATTTATTTCAATTACCACCACCAAAAAATTTGGATGTGACATTAAAGATTTTAGGAACTCTTTAAAATGCTTCGAATTCCACCACTAAAGAATTGTTTTTGAGAAAAAAATTAAAATGCTTCGACTATCACCATCATAGCTTTGAAAACTCTTTTAAATGCTTTAAACATAACCATCAAAGACTTTGAAAACTATTTTAAATGCTTCAAATAACACCATAAAAGCTTTGTTTAAAAACTATTGAATGCTTCAAAAATCACCATTGAAGAGTTGTTTTAGTGTAAATTATTTTACATATTTCAAATATCACTATCGAAGACTTGTTCTGGTGTAAGATCTTTAATGCTTTAAATATCACAATTGAAAACTTGTTTTGGTGTAAATTTTTTTGAAAGCTTAAAATATCACCATTGAAGACTTTGAAATTTTTTTGAATGATTTGAAAATCACCATTGAAACTTTGGAAACTTTTTTTTTTGAAAGCTTTAAATATCACTACCAAAGCTTTCAATTTGGAAACTTTTTTTTTGAAAGCTTTAAATCTCACTATCAAAGCTTTCAATATTCTTTTGAATGCTTCAAATATCACCATCAAAGCTTTCAAAACTCTTTTAAATGCTTTGAATATCACCATCAAAACTTTGAAAGTTATTTTAAATGCTTCGAATACCACCATCAAAGCATTGATGCAATACTTAAGTATGTAATGATTCCAAAGATAATAACATTGTTTAAAGAAACCAAATGATGAAAATGTGCTAATTGCTATTGTTGAGAATGATGCAGATGCAAATATCAATGAAAAGGTGCATGCATGAGAAATGATGCAAATGCCAATACCACCTAAGTGGTGCAGCTGATCGCAAAATGATACAAATATCAAATATCAAATAAAGCATATATTATGGATAATGTGGAAATTAAAACTCTAATCGATCCTCCCATGCCCTAGGAAAGATCACTTCCATTTTAAATCTATTTACAACATCTTGCCCTAATGAATTTAAATCTTTATCTGATTTTTTTTCAAGGGTCAGGCATTGTCCCTATTTGATATCCTTTAACCAAAAAGGCCCTTGACTCTTTTTATAACACCTTTTCAAGGTTTTTTTATTAAAAAAATGTATTTTGTTCAAAACTTTAGGGTTAAAAGCATGTAATGTTCAGATCTTTTGAACACTAATGATCTTTTGTCAAAAATTTTTCTAAATGGTAATTTGATTTTATAAATGAATTGACAAGCTTAAAAAAATTTGGATTAGCCCAAAATTTCAAGGTGAATTGGATACATGCTTATTTTCCTAGAAACAAATGGATCAGATCATGTAAAATGTGAATTTTTTTCAAAATTAGATAAATTTGATGTTCCTTTATGTCTCCTAACTATTAGCACTTCAAAGGGTACTAAGATTGACTAATAAAGGTCTAAGAAAAAGAAGTCAAGTTGGAAATTTGATGGATTTAATTTTTGGGAGATCTCCAACTAAGAGTTGACAACCTGAGGTACTAAAAGGTTTTCAGTTGCCTCAAATTTCTTCAAACTGGTTTTTCTCCTTGCAAAGTTTTAATAATTCTTATAGATGAAACGGGTGGTTCTCTTGTTTCACTCTATTTTTAGGTTTTCACCAAATGCTTCATTCATTTTTTTATTTATTTTTCTTTAATTACATCATCATGTTCTTAAGAAGTATTCATAGTCTTTCTAAAATAAAATTTTCTTAAAAAATCACCTTGAGTTTAAATATTTGATCATAATGGACTTTTCTAGGTATGTAATGTAGGCCAAGGTTTAGGGTTCAGAAAGGATATAAAGGCCCAAATAAAATGTTTGAGGGTAATTGAATCAATGATCATTTGACAAAAGTTTGTCCATTCTATTTTTTTAAAGCACTGCATTTTCTTGTTTTCTCATTTTCCTTTATTTTTCATTTTCTTTTTCCTTCTGTCTTTTTTTTCCTTTTCCTTCTTTTCTATCTCTTTTTCATTTTTTTCTTTCTTTCTTTCTTTTTTTTTCTTATTTCTTATTTCTTTCTTGTTTGTTTTTTGTTTGAAAAGAAATGTAGATTTTGGGAAAGTTAGCTTATTTTGCATTTACCACTAAAACATTAAGAATTTAAATGTAAGATCTACCCTCATATTGTTTAACTTTTTTCATGCCCTTTAATGTGGACGGTGATCCTCGATTAGGGTTACAAGAAGAAATAATTCTTTAGGCTCAAAAAAGGTAGCAAATGGAAAAAAAATTCTACTGTGAAAGATGATGAATGAAGGCCATCTATCATTTTCAAAAATAATGATTTAAACTAAAAGGTCATTCTTAAGGAAAAGATTCTTTAAAAATATCTTGAACATCTTAATCACATGATAATGCATCCAAATTTTTTTTTCTTTTTTTTTTTTCATTTTTCTCAAAAATTCATGCATGCATTCCTTTTTTCTCTTCGATTTACAAGCATGTTTTATTTTGCTACTTATCACCAATGGGAAATCAAGTCATGTTGGATTTGTGTTTGCAAGGAAAATTATGTGTTTGATCTACAATGATAGGTAGTGGGCCATATTTTAAATGGTTAGGAAAAAGCAAGCTCAAAAAGGTTCGTTAGGGACATAATGGTAATTTTTTTTAGTCATCATGCCCCAACATAAAAATAATAAGCAACTTCTAGAGGATGGTCATAAAGCCTATGGAATTTTGGGGAAATTCTTAGTGCACATTTAATTGCCATAATTAAGTTCCCTAAAAGAACATTCCATTTGTTTGAGTTTCAAAGAAACTGATAAATTTTTGGAAACTTCATTCTATTGTTCTTTATGTAAAGAATCATGGTCCAGGAACTTTAAAGTTTTTTCCCAAAAGTATTGGGTCTTTCAAATAATCATGGTTTTATTCATAGGAAAATAATGCAATGGTATATTTCAACATTGATTATTAGTATTCTTAACACTTTTCATCATCATGTTTTTGAAAACATTTGCTTTTTGGAAATATTCTTGCCAGATCAAAAATTCAATATTCAAAACATGCATGTTTCACAAAATGGTGTCAATTCAGAGACAAAGACTAATCCAGCTCAATTTCAAAATCGATTATTAATACAACCAAGATTTCTCATCATCATGTTTTTAGTTTTTCAGAAATATTTTATCTTATCAAAAACTCATTATTCAAAATATGCATGTTTCATAAAATTATGTCAATTCAAAAATGTGGGCTTCTCAAAATAAAAGTTATAATACTTACTATGGCATGGAACCCCTGCTTACTAACCTCGTTATTCTTAATGCTCATCTCTTTTTTGTTGGCCCTTTAATGACACCTAGCTTTCCCTTCTTTGAAGCTCAACTTCTTAGCCTTGACAAGATCTCAAACTTTGTACTTCATAGTGGGACAATTCTCTATTGAGTGGCTTGAATTACGGGAATGATAATCATAACACTAATTGACATCACATTAATTCAAATATAGGGGTTTTAGAGGCTCAATTTGGATAGGTGTTAATATATGATTCTTGATGAGCTCAGGTAAAACTTCATTATAAGACATGGGGATCTACTTAACTAGATTTTGATTTTGCTTTTTGCATATACTCTAATAGATCTTTTAAGCACTTGGCTTGTGTAATTGTAAGCATTGGTTAGGAAGGATCTTATAATGCACTGGATACAATATTCATGATAGGATAATAGGGCTCATAAAGGTGACACCAAATTGACCAAGATTCATAAGTGGTTGGTTTATCTAGAAGACAACCTGGACTTTTTCTTCCTTTTAATTGTTATTCTCTTCTCCGCCATAAGCACATTATTAACTTCTATCCTTCTATTATTGATGGTATTTTCAATAATTTCCTTAAAGACCACTATATCAACAAAATTCTTTGTGGCACTTCCTGCGAGTTTGTCAAAGAATAGATTTGGTAATGTATCCAGTTATAGAGATACTATTTTTTTCCAACAAAGGTGGTTATACTATGTCCCTCTATCGCTGGGCATACTGGGTGAACGTTTTTACTGATTTCTTCTCCATATTCTGGAGAGATAATTTGTTGAGTGCCCAATCCTCCATATGCTTAACTACTAAAGAAAAGCATTAACTAAGTGCTTCCAATGCTGTACCTGGCTCCGATTTAAGTCATCATGCACTCTTAGAGCTGATAATGACAAAGTTTCTTGGGAACAATAAGTAAGAAGTTTGTCATGGTCTATATGCCCACTCATTTTTTTGATAAATATTTTGACATGGTGCTATTAAACTTTTTCAAGTCTAGCATTTCAAACTTAGAAGGAATGATTAGATCTACTACCAAGCTTATCTCATCTACATCAACACTACCAAAGTCCTTGACTCCTTTTATTGCTTTGAGCCACTTTTTAAGAAGTTATACTTCCCCTTATCACTCTCGAGCTTAACCTTTTTGTCAGTCTTAAGCTAGAGATATCCTCACTCCATGAGCCTATCTCAGTTTGTAATTATTAAGTCATCTAAACAGGGTTTGATCTTAAATCTTGAAGTGGTTACCTTTTTACCTCGGATGAGCTAGCAACAATATTAGGGTTATTCCCTTGATTCCTGGATTTACTCTTTCTTTCTAGCCATTATTTTTTTCATCAACTTGAAGATTTAAGCTTGCATCTCTTCTTGCCATTTCATCAATTTTTCTTGTGTTTCATACTAGTTTGCCTTCATCCTTTATAGACAAGCTGAGATTTCATCTGCCATAGTTAGTGATGTTTGATTATCCTGATACTCCTTGTTTGAATGAAAAAATTCTATTAGAGAATTCTTAACTCTGATAAAACTTTTATTCTACCCCTTTACCCTTATGAAATGCATGTCATCAATGCACGTATGAATGCACATATATGAGTGAGTGCAAGAATGAAATTAATGTAATGTCAAAGCAAGGTATGTGAACAAATAAAGGATCTATCAACAAGAAAGATTGCCTTAAAATAAAACTAAGGCATTATGCTACCTTACAAAAAAATGTTCAGCTTATTATGGGTAGCATGATGTTCGTTCATCATTACTCGTAATATGCAAAAAGAAATAAGAAAAATGAAAAAATAAGTTAGCACAAATAAACAATAAAAGAATAAATATGAGAAAATTAAAGGTTGCCCTAAGTAAGTATGCTAGGGCGTTACAATGCCTAGTAGGGTAAATGAACAAGCTCTGTCATTGGCAATGATGTATGGACATCACATCTAACCTATACTTCTAGACCATGTAATTAAAGAGATATAATGGCTTGCAAGATAAAAAGAAATAAGTGCATTACAAGTGACAACGTTTGTTCATCATCACTTCATATATGACTTAAAATATTGATGACATCTTTTGAGGTCAAACAGAGATCTCATCATAATGATGATGTATGATTACCATTACATGATTTACAGGCTTAAAACATAAAATAGAAAGAAAAAAGTAAGAAGTGTTCCCCTACATGTACCCAATTTAGCATCCTCCAAAACAAGGTATGGCTCTAAACAGGTGAGGCTCTTCCAATAATATACATGAAGTTTAGGTTGAACATCTAAATAGGTTCTCAAATTGCACCTTGAGTCTGAAAAGAACTGGCAGGTATCTTAATGCTTACCCATTGTGGGTTTAAGTTGGAAAGGGTTCAATTCGAGTGGGAGTATCTTTCATGCTCATAATAATGCCAACACCTCGGGTAGAAGTAGAAATTTATGCCTGGTAAGTTTTCTGCTGGCCCAGACAAAAGCTAAAACCTCATAAGGCAAAGCTACTTCGCCCCTCCTAAAAATTAGATACCTATGCCTCCTTCATATACCTGGAAGAAAATCTAATGCACATCTGCATAGTGTGGGGGGGAATGAACAAGCTTATTATGACTTGACTCTTTCAAAACAATTAAAAACCCTATCCTAAATGCCCCATAAAAATAATGCTACAAGGGAAACAAAAAGATTAGTGACAAATATGAATAATATGTACTGGAATTTCCATATAAATGTAAAAAATTTTGTTTTAAAAATACAGGGAATTATAACTAAATACTAAATAAGATGGAATTAATCAAAATTTCATTAATACATGATTAATTTTAACCCTAACTCTCTAACCTGGGTCCGCAGTAGAGTAGCCAAGTTGTCACAACGTGGCCCGAATATAAGTTCTGACCAAGCCTAACTTAAATTGCCCTCGTTCCTATATTTATTGATATATCTCTATTTTAAAATTCTCCTAATTCTGTAGGCCATATCATTATTAATATTTTTCATCTTTGAAGATAAGGTGGCTAAGATAAATTATTCACCTGACTTAACCTTAAATATTCATTATGAAATGACTATTTCTTCAAAGTCATCACGAATCTATCTAGGCTAGGTGAGATTGCCTACCTACCAATGTTCATATTTTAAGGGTTGCGAAAGCCTAGAATACCAACTCTGAGCACCATGATCATGCCAATGATCATTTAGAAGGGTCAAGAGTCAATTACAATCACCAGGATTGACCCTCTTATGCTGCTTGGAAATCAGTACCTTATTAATTACATTTTAATTTAAATTTATTTTTAATCGATTTCAACATATGGCATTTAATTATAATTCTCAAAATAATATTTTATGAAACCAATTTATTGTTCCATGTGTGGAAAATCAGGTTTTTAAAGTTTTTGAACATCAAAATCTCTTACGCACCTCACTTGCAGGATCAGTGGAATATGAAAGCTTTTTATTATTCTCTCTGTACCCCATTGTTAAACCAGAGGACTACAAAAAGGTTTTAAAAATGAAAATATCTCTTGCGCCCGATTGGAGGACTAGAGGAAAGTGAAAGGTTTTATTTGTTGGAAATTTATGAAAATTCTGGATTTTTATTTTGAAAAAGATAATTTGTTATTAAAATAATCCATAGAACCCTTCTCATATTCAGGGAGAAATTCCACATATTTTGCTACCTTGGAGACATTGCCTTAATTTTCTACCAAAAAAAATTATTTTATTAAAAATTTTAATACAATATTCGAAGATCAGGAAATAGTCTATAATGATGAACTTTATCCCTAATATGTACCTTCAACATGAAAGTATACTAGCAATCACATAGGGCTTGGTTCTAATGTAAATTTACAAAAATGCCCTTGGGGTATACTTTCGACATGAAAATCGTGGTAACCTTAAAAGACTCAAAAATGATCATAGAAGGGCAAACCTTTCCTGAACACATACCATGGCATAAAGGCAGCCCAGTGACTACATCGGACTTGATTCTAATAAATTATCAAAATACCCTTAAGGTATATCTTCATTATAGAAGTATCTCGGTTACCCTGAAGGACACGAAAATAACTAGACAAGGGTAAACCTATCCTCAAAACACACCTTTGGCATAAAAGTATCTCGATGACTACCTAGGACTCGATTCTAATGAAATTACCAAAATACCTCTAGGGTATACCTTCAATGTGAAAGAATCCCTGTAACCTTAAAAAAACACGAAAATAACCATAGAATAGTGAACCTATCCTAAATGCACACCTTTAGAATAAAGGCACCCCGGTGACTACCTAGGACTCTGTTCTAATGAAGTTACCAAATGCTCGTTGGGTATACTTTTGACATGAAAGTATCCTGATAATATTAAAAGACAAAAAACTCTAAAGGATAATGATTTGCACCCTAAATGGATAATTTAAATGACAAATATGACCTAAAAAGCAAAAATTGCCAATAGAACCCTAAATTTCTCAAAATTACATCTTGATCCCAAATTGGCTAAAAATGCTAAAAATGTTTTTTAAGTGCCTAAAATAACCTAAATAGGTAATTTAAATTTTAAAGTAACTTAAAAGGTAAAAATACAACTAAGTTCCTGAATTTTTAAAATTGCATTTCATACCCTAATGAAGAACCCAAAAAATACAAAAAGTTTTAATATTTTTTACACCCCACCAAAGGCCTAGTGGAATGCTAAAAATATTCTAAAATATTCTAAATGGATGATTTTATGTTAGAGATGACAATTTTGGCCAAAAATGCTAGATTTTCCTAATAATCCCTAAAATTTTGTAAATTTGCTTATAAGTCCCTAAATAATTAAAATACAAAATTAAAAACCAAATAAATTAAGATAATCATAAAAAATCACATACAAAATTCACAAGCAAGGTTTGGCCACTTTAGCTTGGCCTTAGAAAAATTTTTCAATATTTAAACAACTGTCCCTATATTTTTTAATGTTTACATATTCATCCCTAGATGTTGTATATTTACAAACTAGCATTAGAAACATCAAAATATCAACTATTACACTTTGTTAGGTTTGACCAACATGGATATAACCATCCATGGCCTTCAACATTTTTGGAAAATCTATTATTTAGTCCCTACAACTTCCAAAGACCACTCAATAATGCAAATTATCATAAAACTAACAACCAAAAATCAAGATCAAGGCTTTCATGACTTTTGGCCATCATCAAAAACTATAAGAAACAACTTTTCTTTAACACATTATCTTCTTTTTAGTAAGTTTAACTCAACACGAACATGCAAAAAAATAATGAAAAATAAGATTACAGACATATTTTAACAACATATTATCAAGAAAACACCAAAGAAAGTAATATTAACATAAATATATACATGATAAAATCAACATCATATTGTAAAGATCAATATAATATCAACACAAGAAAGTTTCATATATAATAAAAACAAGCTAGAGTCATGAAAAATCGAACACAAACACTAAAACAAAAAAAATGGTTCCTAGCCAACATTCTTTGCCTTCCAACATGGAACTAAACTTATGAGCTTAAGTATGATTTTGGCTCACCAAAAAGAAGAAAAATGCATGAAACCAACAAAACTTGAAGATTTCTGGAAGAGATTATACATTAGAAAGTTTTAAAACTTAAAAAAACTTAATTCTTTTTAGTTTTTTTTCTTTCCCAAGCCAAATCCCATATTTGAAGCTTTCTCCCCTTATTTATATGGGGCAAAATCGGCCAAAATTGGTTTAAAAAAATCTCAATTGAATGGCCAAAAAAATCTTTAAAAAATTGTTATTTTTATTACTTTTTGATTTTCCATTAGTTTTTTTTGCGTGGGTAATTGTCTAGATAACATCACCAACGGGTAATTAGAAACCAATCAAATTGGTTAGGGAAAAGTTAGAAAGCTATTAAACTATTTCCCATCAAACTAGTAAAAAATACATAATCAAAATAAGAAGAAAATAATAAATACAAAAATAAAATAAAATTAAAATTAATAATCATAAATAAAATTTTGAAAATGAAATAATGAAAAAATCTTGATTATAAATCCAAAACGTGCAAAGTTATATAAGAAAAATCCTTATACAGGAAAATTGATACATATAAAAGAATTCAAAGCTCATAAAATAAATAAAATTTTCAAAAATTGATTCAGAATGAATTTAATAATAATATTTAAATTTTAAAATTTATAAACTCAAAAAAATCCAATCAAAAAATTTATGGAGTATAAAACTCCATATCTTGGCAATGAAAAAAAAATACAAAATGGATTGAAATTTTTCAAAACAGATTTTATGGTAATCTAATGCGAATATTTAAAAAATTTTGAAGTTCAAAACTTAAGAAATTTTCACCAAAAATTTTGCAAATAAAGAAAGGCTCATGTTTTGAAGCCAATAAAAATTTTAAAAAATACATTAAAACTTATAAAATGAATCAACTACAACTTGTTACCCAAAATATTAATTTTAAAAGTAGTAAAGGTGAAATTTTAAAATCCGAATTAAATTTGATTAGGAAAATTTCATGAGCATAATATTTGTGATAATATGAAAAATACAAAACTTAATTAATAAATTGACAACTTGGCAACTCATTATGGAAAACGACAATGCATATTCTTTTCTTGAATATTTCTAATTTTTTTAAAGTGCATATAGCCATAAATAATGCACAGGTATCAGTAAAACTATACAACAGCCAACTTTCCATGTTTTACAAAAAATCTATAAAAAATCCCTAAAAATGGAAATTTTGACTATAATATTGTCTACAGGAATGATTTCCAAAATTTGACAAAAGAATATTTAAAAATTGATTTTTATCTAAAATAGTTGTCTTTTTTATCCGAGACTGATCTTCAAATAGCATCTTTTTATCATGTGCCAATACGGCCATCTATGTATGATAGAATAAGTGACAAAATGTGTAACCTACCCAGCAAAGGTCAACCTCTCTTAAGGCGACAACTATACTCCCAGTTTCAGATAATTAGGACTACTAGGAAAAAAGACTCGAATGAAATTAGTGTTTATAAATATGATTCATGAGAATATGATTACAAGGAATTTGATTGTGAAAGGAGACTATGGGCTCATGCTTATTAAAATAAATATAAAATATTTAATCATATTAAACATGAGTAGAATTAAAAAAAAGAAATACCAAGATTTCCTCAATATCATAGGTAGATATGTACATATGGTCGATTTTGGCAGTTTAAAACATAGATATGATAGAGATTTACCTACCTAGAGACTAGTAACTCTAAATGTGTTCATCCTTACAAGATTGTTGCCATGGCTTGCTTACTTCAATCTCTCTTTCGAGGCCACAAGTAGCATAATTGTCTAACCTCTAACGACGATCCACATAGATGTTTGTTAAAGTTTTCATGAGGTCTAGTGCTTCTCTAATGCTAGCTAAAAGACTTAAGAAACCTAAATCAAAATGTAAGATGCAGTCATTTTCAATCAACTGAGAACAATTCTAAGGAGCCATAGGAAAGTGAAAGGGTGTGAGATAGGGCTATAAGAAAGCCATAATGATATGGAAAAGCAGTCTTTTGCCTCCTATTGGTGTCAACTAGTATTTATCATGCTTGAAAACAATTTTTCTCACTTGTTCCAGATTAAGAACAATTCTAGATCGTCAAACATGAAAGTGGCACCTGAAACTTTAAAGAAAGCTAGGGTTTGCGCCAATCTAGCTTAGGAATTTAGAGGGATAGTGCTTAAGGTTTTTTAATGAACAAACAGTATATCAGCCACCTAAAACTCTTATAGATGTATATTTATACAACTAAAATTTGTTAGGAATGCCTTAAGTATAAAAAACATTATGATGTATTTCATTATTTGAACTGATTATTCATATTTTTATATTGAAATTTTTATTACATCATTGTTATTCTGTCCTCGTCTAATTTACATGTTAAAGAAAATTTAAAAAAATATGGCTTATTGACTGCTTGTGTTCATACTGTTATAATGTTATAGATAATGGACTTTATATGCAAGAAGACAACATTCTAAGGTAAGTAGTTTAAATTCGTAGTCCATAGGCTATGCGGTTGATGTTAGCAATTAATTCAGATATAGGAATATATAACTCACATATCATAATCTAGAGTTTAACAAATTCCTAAAGAGTCCTTTTGAGTGACAGCTATACTCCCTAAAATATCATTGAGGTCAAAAATAGCACAAGCTTCTTGCCTCTAACGGTGATCTACATGGTGGCTGTTTAAACCTTCACTAGGCCTAGTGGTTCTCCAATGCTAGCCAAAAGGCTTGTTAAGCCTTAATCAAAATGTAGAATTGGATAGCATTTTGCTTTATTCAATTGAGAACTATTCAAGAATAGTGTTTTTGTAAAAACTAAAGAGGAAAGAGAATTCGTACAGAGGTTATAGGTGGCATCAATGGTAGTACTTTTGCCTTTTAGGTGGCTGCAATTCTTCAAGTTTGAGAGAATAAAATTTCTCTTTTTTTTTACAATAATCAAAATTAATTCAAGATTAATACCACCTTTAGACTAAGCCTATCACTATATCTCATAAAGAGAGATTTTGGATTATGATCAAAGTCTGTAGCTTGGTGAAACTGTTTCACTTTAAGTAATCATTGATCTAATCAAGTAACCCACTTTAGTTGACTATAGCTAAATGATGCATTCTAATCAGCATATAGAGGTTTATTTAATGCATACAAATACCATGATGGTTAAATTCAAACCTAAGCCTATGTACACCATGGATAAGTTGGCTAGGTTAGGCTTCCTTATGTGCATTAATTCAACAATTAAACTCTTAATTTATCCAGTATAAATCTTATACAATTTTTTTGAGTAATATAATTATTTAATAATTATAAAACCTAGATAATTAAGAGGAAAACCCGATCAACTAAGATTACCTTAGGATTTGATTTGCAATCAAACTTTTAGTCTAGATGAAACTTTATCTTTATCAAGGCAAGAGATTACCGCCAAAAAATCATTTGTCTAAATTTGGACATTATCTAGATAAGACAATTTTATCTCCATGTAATAAAAAGATAATAAAAATTTAGATTTCATAAATCTAATTTTATATCATAATCAAACCTTAATTAAACTATTTAATTAAGTCCTCCAATAAATTTACCTTTTATTTAATTAAGTTAGACTCAATTAAATCCTAGATTCAATCCAACTAATTTGTCTTATTGAGTTATTCCATTATCATTTTAAGACAACTTAATTTGGATTTCCTAAATCCAAATTGTCTTAAACTTTCTTTAATCAAACTTTTTAGTTAAGTCCTTTAAATATAATCTTTTATTCAATTAATTCCAACTTATATGAATCCCTAGTTTAATCTAACAAATTGTCCTATAATTTGTGACCTATTAGGTTCCCAATGTGTTGGCAATGAGCATAAACCATAATCTATGTTTATTACATACAACGTATTATTTATAAACATAGATCATGAATGGGGTCTAGCAACCCATCATGACCGTTAAAATGTTGTAGAATCATGTATGATCTAATCGAAACCTTTCAATAGCCAGCTTAGTAGTGTAATTTAGTCCTTTCACCAAATATCCAAAAAGACCATGACCATGGCATAGTATCTACTTATGTATCAATCCATAAGTTCTTGCAACTTATGAATAACCTCATGAATTTAGAGTAATGATTCCTCCTAAATTCATCACGCGTTAGCCAACGACTTTATCAAGTTAATCAAAATCAAGAACATAGAAGATATGTCTCTGATGTCACTTCGAGTGGTGAATTTTCTCTGGATCACTCATGCATATTGTATGCTTCATGCTATATCTAAAATCACCCTACCTTTAGCATCCATCGAAATGGACCCATTCTGATGAAATCAAAGCATGGCACTCCCCATATAAGATGACCTAGTATGTATAAGAACTAGTTATATGGCTAGCACGTGAGAACATTTCCATAGACACTTCAGTGACAATACTAAATGGAGTATTCACATAGTCCATGTTTAGTGAACTTGTTTCCATCAAACAAGTGCCCACATGCCATCCCAAGTATCCCCTATACTTCAACCTATGAGATCAGTTGCTTACTTCATGCTAATGTTTAAGCATTGTCAATGCCCTTTCATAAATATATAATGACTGTGAACAGTTTTAGGAACATGACTTTGATGCATAAAGATCCCATAATTGTAACTCATTACAATTTCTTTGCAAGGCCAAAAATGTTCCATAGGCTTTATCCAACCAGTAGTGCAAGATTATCAGTCATGCTACTAACATAAAGAAAAACCTTGTATCACTTGATTAAGTAATAAATTTGCATTATTAACTAATATATGCCTTACCCAAGTCAATTGACTCTAAAGCATATACTAACAATAATTACATTTTTTTCATTTTGGGAACCATAATAGGCGCTTATAACTTTCCTAAAAAATTATTTGAAAATAACTGTTTATCATTAAATCAATCAAAATTTTGAATGGTTACCATTACTAAAATATTGAATTAAATCTATCAAACAGTTTATTCAAAAAAGTTACAAATAAAAATTAAAATAATGAATATTTTTCTTAATATAAATTTTAAATTTTGTTTCAATTATTACTTAATACATAAAAAAATTCATGCAATAAAGAAATCATAACTAGGATTCTTAGAACCATTTTCTTTAAGTCAAAAAATATGTAAATAATTTTAAAAGATTCAAATAATAATTAAAAAAATAGAATATTAAATTCACAAAATATAATTTTACAACAAAGAAAATAAGGGAAAAATTCAGGCTAAATCGAATGCTTTAGTAGGCTAAACTTTAACGGTTTTAAACATATAATTGCATATCAAATCATAATTAATAAAATAATTATTACCAGTGGCTAAACACTTAAATTAAGATGCATACACATTAATAGCATGCGGGAAAATTAAGGAAATTTTATTTTAATAAATATTTCTAACTAGAATGAAACTAGTAGATCAAAACATGCAACATAAATATGTTTATCACTATGTATTAGCTATAATTACTACATTTAACTGAAAGCCTTTGGCTTTGATACCATTGAAGGGATCACATCCTAGGGTTATGTCTAGCATCATGCATATATTGGATCTTAAAAATGTAATAACAATGAAAATAAAAGCAATGAAAGATGAAAATAAAGAAAAAACTATACATCCCTACAAATCTTATAGGACGCGATTTATGGGTAATAAATTATAAATCAATTAAGAAAACTTAAATACGCATTTGAAAAGGGTATACCTAACTCATAGATATCATAATCTACGAGTTTTCTCAAATCTTGTTGAAAATAAGTGGTTGGTGGCAAGGCTTTGTGAAAGACCTCTTAAGATCACTAACAGGATATGTATCTTGCCTCCAATGGTTGTATACACAGGTGATCGTTGGAACCTTCTCAAGGTCAGTAATTCTTTAGTGCTAGCTAAAAGATTTTTATGCCTTAAGTGAAAGGTTAATCTAATGGCACTTTTTCTCAAACACACCTAAAAACATTTAAAAAGATGTCATTTTTCTAAAAAATTAGAAGTGTGGAATTAGTTTGAAAGAAGAAGGAAAGTGGCATTAATTCCTTTTGCTTGAGAAAATATTGATTTGGCCAATTATTTTTTCAGAGAGTGAAAAATTGAATTCTCTTAATTCATATATTTTCACTCGTTTACTTTTTTTAGTTTCTTGGTGATAATTCAAAAATCTTAAAACCTGAGATTTATCTATCTCAAACCCACTTAGCTTGTAATGATAAGGTTGGTTTAAGTTTTAATTTAAACTCTTTGTTTGGATAAAAGTTTATCTTAAGATAAGAGTTTAAATTTCATTCAACCATCATCCCTTTGCCAAACCATGCACATTTTATAGGCTAGTTATGTAGTGGCCAAGGCAATACTTAGCCTAGTTAACTTAGTTCAAGACCGAGTCTTAGGATTAAGTAAAAATCAGTCAAGGTAACAATTTTAATTCAAATAAAACTCTAGATTTGTCTTATTAAATCTAACTTTTAATTATCTTATTTTGATATAATTATCGAATAATTATAAATAAAATAGAAATGGTGGATTTACATTAAATTTAAATTCCTATGGATAAAGATTAGATTTGTTTGATTCAAAATCAAACTTTAATTAAAGTAAAAAAAAGCCCTCTTTTACTAGGATAAGAAGTATCCATCAAGACATGGCTTGTCCTGATTTTGACATTGTTTAGATAAGACCATCACATGTGTTATGTTATACCAAGACAATAAAATGTAGATTTCACAAATCTAATGTTATGTCTTGACCAGTAATAAAATTGAACTTAATCAATTTACTCCTTCAAATAAATTTTAACCTTTTATTTGATTAATCCAACAATGGTACCTTATTGTGTGAGACCAGTTAGCATGTTAGCAGTTAGCATAAACCATGCTTTATGGCTTTTACACATGTGGCCCATAATTTATAAACATAGATCATGAATGGGGTCAAGTAACCATCATACAAGCTAAGTTTAATGAAATTGTTTCTTCAAACAAGCACCTTATGTCATCCTCAGTATCTTGCATGCTTTTAACTTATAAGACTGGTTACTTACTCCATAAGTAAGAAAGCATAGCATGTGTTGAGCATTGTCAAGGCCCATCTTAGCATTACAAGGACCAAAAACATATATTCAAACTTAACTTTAATGTATAAGGATCTCATAATTGTAACACTTTACAATTCCTTTGTAAGGCCTTTTAAGTTCCATGGGCTTCATCTACTAAGCGATTTCATGATGGTCAGTTATGCCCTAACATAAGCTAAAACCTAATGTTAGTAGAAATAGTTATAAGTTTATATATGATTGATGGTATGTCCCTATCTTAATCTTATTGGTTTAGGGGCAAAGCTAACACCCATGCATACCTTAAAAAGGACTACTCCCTAAAAATTTATTATATCTTCTACCATGCATGAAAAAGGTTTTAACTGCAACTTAAAATAGAATCCTATTACATTTTAAACAAACCAGGCTTAAAATAGTTGGGAATAAATTAGATTACATGCCATTTATTCCTAGCATTATTAGAAAGGTATAATAGAAACAAACACAGGGTGAGCAAACCCTTCATGCCTAATTTTCTTCATATATTAATACATTATGCAACGTACCAATACATAAGGTCAATGTATCGATACATTGTGAAATGTATTAATAAAAATGCTTCCTAACAGCCAAAAATTCATCCAAACCCAATGATATATCAATTTCACTTGTTTAATTTAGTCCCAAACATCACAAACATTTTAAATAAGTCTTCGGATGTAAAAAATTTATTAGGGAAGAGAGGGATGTGTTTTTCATTAAAAGTTTCAAACTGAGCATAGTTAGTTAAGAAGGGCCGAGATTAAGTTAATTGTCTACATCTTTTATTCGATCCTATCAACAAATTAAAGGATTATATTTAGCTACAGCAAAAGCTATGAAATTTGTTGACATCTATACGTCATAGATAATTAATCTTACTTAGCAAGCTAGTGGATATCAAAATGTTGGTTTTGTTGCACAAGACGTATCGAATACACTACATGCCAATAATTAAGCTAAAATACTGAATGGTGATATTAATGTTGTAACTGTTTACTTTAAAATTAAAAAGGAATTAGATATTGGATTTTTATATAAAATATAGTATCGATGATAATACACAATTGCATAATCTTTTTCTAAGCAAATACGACTTTATATGATCCAACTGTGCATGCTTTGAAAATGTTATAACTTTCAACACCATACATAAGAAGATTCTTTATTATAGGCTTTTGATGCTTATAGTCAGTATTAATCAACACTATCAGGCAATTATATTTGGAGTTGCCATACTTGCTAATGAAACAATTAGTACATTCCAATGGATTTTGAGAATTTTTTTAAAGCAATGCATAACAAGTCTCCTAATTTAGTTGTTATGGGAAAAGACAATATAAAAACCTATTAGAATTATTTCTTGATGCTAGGGTAGGCTTTGTGAATTATACACAAATAAATATCTCTGATCCATTATTTATGCAAGCATTTTGTAGATGCATGAATTCATGATGACACCAAATGAATTTGATCTTGAATGGACTGCAATCGTCGAATATTTTAATTTAGAAAATCACTTTTGCATAATTGAAAATGATAGAACTCAGCAGATGTAGGCATGAGCATGTATAATAGGTTTTTTTTTATTGGATATTACGAACCACACAAAGGTGTAAGTCCTTAAATGCTTTTCTCGATATATATTTGAAGTCCAAAAAAAAATCTAGACTTTGTCCACTAATTGATTAAGGTGTTAGTAAAATATGGACCAATAAATTAGAGGCTAATTATTTTAGTATGCAAATAACACCTTGCCATTTAAGCAAGTTGGACAACATTAAATGCCATACAATAATTGTGTATAAAAGGAAAGCATTCTTTTTTTTTTCCAAGTAGAGCTTCAGTAGGGGATTTTGTATCATCTTCATAAACCAATTGTAGAAAATTATTCATGGAAATCTATTATTTAGACAAGTATAGGGTAACAAGTTGATGTAAAAGTAATTTTTGGTTCAACCATAAAAACTATTCAATGTTCATGCTGTAAATTTGACATAAATAATTTGCCTTGTACGAATTAAATTTATATCATGAAACTTGAAAGTAGTCTTATATTCCAACATTTTTGATTATCCATAAATGGAAGAAAACTATTAAACTATGCACCCTATTTGTTTGTTGAGGTTGATGTTGCACCTAAAATGCTACCAATGGTACGGTATGCATTACTAAGTCCTAATTGTAATAGAAAATCCTATGTAGCATTAAAAACAACTTACTCATTTAATAAATCCAAAAGTGAAATTACTAAATTGATTGCAAAAATGGAAAATATTGTGTAAGCTCAAAGATCCCATATTTAAGAAATTAAAAAAAATCATAAAACTAAGATCATGCTCCAACATCAACTAAAGGGAAAACAGTTAGGAAAAAGCAAATATCTTCAAAAGTTAAAAAGTGTGGGTCTTGCAAACTAGAAAGACATACTCGAATTGCTTGCCCACTTTTGAAAATTAGAATAGAAAGTAGTGCTATTGAAAAAAATGTTATGATAACAATAACGAGATAAGATACAAAGCTTATGCAAAGTTAACTTTTGATGAAATGAGATTGACATTCCTTATAATAATAATAATAGTAATAATAGTCATAATAATAATAATAAATGGAATTAAAATAATGATGTTGCTTGATGAATTACGTTTTTAATTTTTTTTCCTCGTAGGGAGATAATTTAACAGAGAATGAAACCTTTTTAGCAACAATGAAAGTTGATGGAAATCACAATATGTAAGTAATTATCTTTTTGTTTATCTCATTCATACATTTGGTTTCATTTGGAATGTCATTGGAATTTTTAGACATTTAATTTTGTCCAAGCTCCATCCAAGCAAGTGGAGCTTAATTTGAGACCACAAGTGAAATGTACCCATCTTTCTTCCTCGACTAAAGTTTTGACCTCTTTGGACTTTATTAGAAGGTCATAAAATAATAAATAAATAAATAAAAGATAATAAAAACTAAAATTAAAATTAAAAAGACAAATAACTGTAAGGTGCCATGCTGCTTAGTATTAACCGACAAAAAGATTAAGTTAAATAATTAAAAAATTTAGAATGTAAAAAAAAAGTTATATTTATGAAATTCACAAAAGATGCATTGATATAATGTATCGATACATCATCAAGTTTTAATGGTTCTAAGCTAGGAACATGCATTTGTATTGATATAGGGCCATGTTGTATTGATACAATGCAATGTTTTTCATGGACTTTTGGTTTTTTAGGCAATTGTGTCAATAAAAACACCAAATATATTGATATCACATGACATTTTCCCTCACAAACAAGTTTTTTCACCAGAACTTTCTTACATTTCATCTTTCTAATGACCTTGGATTACTTTATAACCATAGAAGAGGTCTTATATTAAACATTTTTACATTAAAACATGACCATGAAAACCACCAACGTAGCTTAAGCCATTAAAGCTTAAATCGGCTTAGAATTGATGAATTTAATATTCTAATTGTGTTTGGGAACTAAATGGCATCTAATTTCATTGTTCCTAACTATTTAGTGCTTAATTTAGTTGAAATTTTACGTTAGAATTAAAAAGCTTTTTCTAACATAGAACCAAGATATGGCCATTTTGAGTGGGGGTTTTTCTTTAAGAGCATGCAACTGAGATTGTCCACCAAACTCAGCTGAAATAATGCTACATTTAGAAGGGTTTCAATTATTAATCAAACCACTTAGCCATATAGAGAGATTGCTTGCAAACAAGTTTGGTTGAGTTGTCAGGATTGAATAAACTTACATAGGGATGAAATCATCAGTCAAGGGGGATTTTAAACACCTTGGGAACATTCTTCGATGGGGATCCTTTAATTTTTAGCTGAGAAAAAAACTAAAAAATAAAAAGAAAGTAAAACAGAAAGAAAAAGTAAAAGAAACAAAAAAACAGTAATAACTATAAAAGTATGCCTAAGGTTGTTTTCCATCATCTTCTACTTTTATTTAGCATTTTTTCCATTTTATGAAAGGTTGATGATCTTAAGCCATGTTTAGGTGATGATTTGCACCAAAGTGCTAAAGCCAAGTTATTGCCAAATCTAGGGCAATGACCTCAAATTATTATATTTTGTTTTTATTTAATTTTTTTGTTAGAAGTTCTGTAAAAACCAACTTTTCCCAAAGAAAATTTGATTTTCAAATGTTTTATGTTGGTTTTCATAATTTCCTGTAAGTTACATTACATCTTTTTTCGTATTTTGACCATAGATTTATCTTTATGTTATCTGTATTTTATGATGAGTATGAAACATGAATTTCATGGTATCTTCACGCATTATTGTTATGATTTGAAAGTCCATTACACTTTTCATAAGTATATTGTGATTATGGGAACATTATTGTGCATATTAGAAAATATATGTATGTTCATGCTATTATGGTGTTTTAAAAGTAAAAATCATATATGATACCACATTTGTATGTTTGTTGGTTAAAAAGTGTTGTTTAAAGATACCTTTAGAAACTTCTAAGGACTATTTTGCAATTTTCCCATAATGATTCCATGCATATTATGGGCCATTTTGCAACTTTTATGCATTTCTATGCCATTTTAGTCATTTTCTATGGTTTAGGGATTTTTATCATTTCATGCATTTTTATGTCATTTTAGTAATTTTTCATGACTTATGGATTTTTATATAATTTTATGCAAATTTAAGTATGTTGAGATCATTTAGGTCATTTCTTATGATGTAGGGACTTCTATGTAATTTTATGAATATTGGGCTTTTTTAGGTCATTTTTCTTGATTTAGGAACTTTTATACAATTTTATAAATGTTGCGGTCATTTTCAATGATATAGGGATTTTTATGCAATTTTAAGCATGTTGGGGCCATTCGGTCACTTTTTATGATCTAATGACTTTTATGCAATTTTATGAATGTTGAGGTCATTTAGGTCATTCTCTATAGTCTAGGAACTTTTGTGCAAATTCATGTATGTTAAGTTCATTTAGGTCATTTTTCATGACCTGGAGATTTTTAGAAATATTTAAATTAGTTTCAACAACTTTGGAATTATTATCTAAAATTCCATGTATTAAAACCATTTTATATAATTTAAGGGCCATTTCATAATGTACATGCATGTTAAGTCAATTTAGATTCTTTTCTATAATTAAAGGATTATTTTATAATTTCATGTATGTTATTTGTAGTCATTTTCATGGTACGATGGCAAAAATTAAATATATCTATATATATGGATTATAAATATAACGCAGTATCCCCAAGTTAAAATAGTTCATAAATGTGCTTCCAACATATAAAAGTTACTTTATCGATTATTTTAAAACCATTTTTAAATAAATAAATCAAGATTTAAAATTTCTCAAAAAAATTAAAACTTTCACAATCTTTCAAGTTTTTTGAAAGGATGCAAAAAAATACTTTGATTTTAAAACATGCAAAAACTTGATTTACTTAAAACAAAAAATAATAATATGAATAATTTCAAAAAATGGGTATTATATTTCAAAAATTAAAACCAACCATAGTCAAGATTTTAGTTAATTTGTAACTCATAGGTACCATTTTATGGGCATCATGGAAGGAGCATGTCTTACTCGATGTGTAACCAAATCGCGAACCCTTTTCATCTGAACAAATGGTTATTAAATGGACTTTGGAATTTGTTTTCAAATGTTTCATAACCCTCCAAATATAAACTCCAATATGTGACCAATCTCACCTAGCTGAAAATAAGATAGGTGGCCACTTAGAGTTATTTGGTCATTTTTGTGATGACTATTTAAGGTTAAGCTAAACAAACAATTCGTTTGACAATTAAGTCTCATCCTAATACAAATAAATGAAATAGAAAAATTATCCGTTTAGGTTAGGCATGTTTGGCACATTATCACAGAGTTAAGGCTGAATGAAGTGTGAACACTTCTCATAAAATTGTTAAAATGGCTTATTCTCATTTAGCAATTATGAATCAAGGTTGAATGAAGTTGTAGAATTTGAAAATGGTTGAAACATGTTTAGATCACTAGGTTCGTAAGTTATGATATTAATT
>JBBYHO010147725.1:0-39653 GCA_038382025.1 Adansonia gregorii | reverse complement strand
AAAAATAGAAAATAAAAGTGATAAAGTAAGAAGTTATACTAACAAAACTTTAATTTTTGGCCAAATAGTTGGAGCAACAGAGATGGCTTGAATTTCCCTCTTTTCCTTGTTGTTAATAAGCAAGAAAAAGAGAGAAACAATAAGGTTTTGGTTTTGGTATGGATGCGGATGATTTTTAAAATTTATAGTGGTTGAGAATAAGTATTTTTAGGCTATTTTTAGGTGTTGAGTGCAGAGCTACGGGATTTGGTTTTCTTGATGTGTGAACGTGTTTTGGAAGTTGAAAATGAGTTGCCCTCTCAACTGACATATAAGTGGCCTATTTATGCTAGCATTTTAAATCCAAATTGAAGGTGTTTTTGGTTATTTCTCAAAGGGGACAAAGTGATGTCAGCTTGATGGCTATAGAGTGGCTATAGGGAGCAACTTGTTGCCAATATGATGAACATAGGGTGGTTGGTTTAAATGTTGAAATGATTTTCCAGCAAATAGGGTGGCTGATGGTGATCTGGGTTAACAAACTAAAGAGGAGTAGGGTGATCATATGACATTAATCTTTTTGATCTAATTTAGACTTCAAAAATGCTTTAAGTAATTCAAAACTCCATATTCATAATCTGATATAGGCTTTGCTATTTTCTAATAGAAAGAAATAAGTTAAAATCAAGTTTTGGATATTGGTGGATGAGTAAAAAATTCTCGGACCATGAAACATGGCCTGCATGTATCAATACATTATAGAATGTATCGATACATAATGCATATTGTATCGATACGATGATCATTTTATTGATACTATGAACCATTGTATCAATTCAATGCTTCATTGTATCGATACATGTTGATATGTATCGATACATTTTTTTACAGAATACACGTTTTGGTCTTGGCATGGCCTCGTATTGATATATAAGCTCTTGTATCGACACATAAGCTCATGTATTGATACATTTACATGTTGTATCAATATAAATAAGGACATTTCAAATTTTTGGACCATTGGAGCATTTTATCAATACATGAGAACCATGTATCGATACATTCAAGCACAATTATGAATTTTATTATCTTTTTTATCCTTGGACAGCTTGAACTGCATCTTTTGATGCGACATCTTTGTATTTATCTTTGGTATGATCCATAGGCCTTCATGACCTCTTCATAAATACTTTTTCATCAGGCAAGACCCCCTCTCACGTCCATGCACAAGTTGCTAAAAAAATTAGCCCAGATAAAATATGGTGTCTACACCTACCCTTCTTTGATCGTTGCTGAGAATCAGGAAAAGGTTAAAGAAAAATAAACACTATTTTGTATGGGGTAGAATGACGCTCCTTAGAACACTTGCAAAAAAATAAATTGTAATTAATATTTCACTATGATAAGTGCAATATATTTGCAGTGATCTTGATAGAGGTTTAAGTAAATTTTGTAGAGTTTGCCTTCCCTACTAGAGTGTTAGGTTTTCTAAGGTTTGACCCCTTTTGGTAAACGTGGATTTTTTATGTGGGTGCTACTAGCTTATGCAAACTTTGACTTAAACTTAGGTGCCACTAATTCGTATGGGCTTTGATTTGAGTATCGCCAATTTGTGTGTGCTTTGACTTAGGCTTGGGCGCCATTAGCTTTATTCGTTTTGGTTCGAGTGCCGTCAACTTCTGTAAGCTTTGACTTAGACTTGGGTGCCACTAGCTTGTATGAACTTTGACTCGGGTGCCATCAGCTTGTGTAAGCTTTGACTCAGATAGGTGTCACTAGCTTGTGTAAGCTTTGACTCAGACTTGGGTGCCACCAGCTTGTATGAGCTTTGTCTCTGATGCTGTCAGCTTGTGCAAGCTTTAACTCAGACTAGGTGCTACCAACTTGTATAGGCTTTGAAGAGGTGCCACTAACTTATTGGCTTTAAAGAGGTGCCACTGACTTGTAGGCTTTGAAAACGGTGCCACTAACTTATGGGCCTTTGCAAAAGTACAATTGATTTATGGGCATCAAAAGGCGTGCCACTGACTTATGGGCTTTTGGAAAAGAGCCATTAATTTGTGAGCTTTGAAGAGATGCTACTGATTTGTGGGCTTTGAAAAGGATGCCGCTAACTTATGGGATTTTGGAAAAGTGCCAATGATTTATGAGCTTTGAAGAGGTGCCACTGACTTGTGGGCTTTAAAAAGGGTGCCACTGACTTATGGGCTTTTGGACAGGTGCCATTATTTATGGACTTTGAAAAGGTGCCACTAACCTGTGGGCATTGAAAAAAGTGCCATTAACTTATGGGCTTTAAAAAGGTCCACTGACTTATGCACTTTGAAAAAAGTGCCATTGACAGGTGGGCTTTGAAAAGGTGCCATTAACTTATGGGCTTTGAAAAGGTGGCATCGACTTTGGGCTTTAAAAAGTGTTACTGACTTGTGCGCTTTGAAAAAAGGCCACTAACTTGTGGGCTTTGAAAAAGGTGCCATTGACTTGTGGACTTTAAAAAAATGTCATTAGCTTGTGGGCTTTGAAAAAGTGCCACTAACTTTGGCTTTGAAAAGGATGCCACTAACTTATGGGCTTTGAAAAGAATGCCACTAACTTATGGGCTTTAAAAACGTGCCAGTAACTTTTTGGCTTTGAAGAGGGTGCCACTTACTTATGGGCTTTGAAGAAGGTGCCACTAACTTATGGGCTTTGAAGAGGGTGCTAATGACTTGTAGGCTTTAAAGAGAATGCCATTGACTTATGGGCTTTGAATAAAGTGCCGCTGACTGGTTGGCTTTGAAAATGTGCCACTGACTTGTGGGCTCTGAAAAAGTGCCACTGATTTGTGGGCTCTATAAAGGGTGCCACTGACTTGTGGGCTATGAAAAGGATGCCACTAACTTGTGGGGTTTGAAAAGGGTGCCACTGATTTATAGGCTTTGAAAAAGGTGCCACTGACTTGTGGGCTTTAAAAATATGCCACTAACTTATGGGCTTTGAAAAAGGTGCCACTAACTTATGGGCTTTGAAAAGGTACCACTGACTTGTGGGCTTTAAAAAAGATGCCACTGACTTATGGGCTTTGAAAAGGTGCCATTTACTTATAGGCTTTGAAAAGGGTGCCATTGATTTGTGGGCTTTTGGAAATGTGCCACTAACTTACGGCCTTTGAAGAGGTTGCCACTAATTTAGGGGCTTTAAAAAAGGTGTCACTGACTTGTGGGCTTTGAAAAAGGTGCCACTGAATTATGGGCTCTGGAAAGGTGCAACTGACTTGTAGGTTTTGAAAAAGTGCAACTGATTGCGGGCTTTGAAAAGGGTGCCAATAACTTGTGGGCTTTTAAGAAGTGCCACTGACTTATAGGCTTTAAAAAGGTTGCCACTAACTTGTGGACTTTTGGAAAGGTGCCACTGATGTGTGGGCTTTGAAGAGGCACCACTGACTTGTGGGCTTTGAAAAGGTGCCGTTGACTTATAGGCTTTGAAAAGGGTGCCACTGACTTGTGGGCTTTGAAAAAGTGCCACTAACTTATGGGCTTTAAAGAGGTAATAGTGACTTGTGGGTTTTGACTTGTGGGTTTTGAAAAAGGTGTCTCTGACTTGTAGGCTTTTGGAAAGGTTCTACTGATTTGTGGGCTTTGAAAAAGGTTACCATAACTTGTAGGCTTTGAAAAAGGATGCCACGACTTGTAGGCTTTGAAAAGATGCCACTAACTTATGGGCTTTGAAAAGGGTACCCCTAACTTTTGGGCTTTGAAAATGTGCCACTAACTTGTGGGCTTTGGAAAAGATACCATCAACTTATGGGCTTTGAAAAGGGTGCCACTGACTTATGTGCTTTGAAAAAGTTGCCACAATTTATGGGCTTTGAAAAGGGTGCCATTGACTTATGGGCTTTAAAAAGGTGCCACAACTTATGGGTTTTGGAAATATGCCACTAACTTATGGGCTTTGAAAAGGTGCCATTGACTTGTGAGCTTTGAAAAGGTGCTATTAACTTGTGTGCTTTAAAAATGTGCCACTGACTTATAGGCTTTGAAAGGGGTGCCACTAACTTATAAGCTTTAAAAAGGGTGCCACTGACTTGTGGGCTTTGAAAAGGTGCCGCTGACTTGGGGGCTTTGAAAAGGTGCCACTAACTTGCAAGTTTTAAAAGGGGTGCCACTGATTTATGGGCTTTAGAAAGGTGCCACTGACTTGTGGGCTCTGAAAATGGTGCCACTACACTTATGGGCTTTGAAAAGGTGCCACTGACTTATGGGCTTTGAAAAGGTACTACTAACTTGTGGGCTTTTAAAAAGTGCCACAAACTTCTGGGCTTGATGTAGGTATGATTGGCATCCGATTGTTTGCAAACAAGTTTTTTACCACCAGCTCTTTTGGGCTTAAGAAGGTTTCTTGATAGGTGCCTCCTGAATAACGTTTGGTTTACGAAGCTTAGAGTTCTTACTAGGGAATCCTTTGAAGTTTAGTGAACCTAGCTTAAAGTAACATTACAAAAGTCATGATGTGTGATGGTAATGTGAATGCATGATGTGGAATGCTATCATTATTACATGATGTGAAGTCTAATATGGGAGATAGTCATAGTTTTTCTTGTACATTATTCAGACTCTTATAGGGAGTGCGATTCGTCTTTGTTGCATTTATGGATAGAAATTTTCCCAATCCCGCTGGGGATTGTAGGTTGTCTCGACTCCACTAGGCATACGACAAAAAAATCTATACTCAAGAATTTAGATACTATTTGACTAATTAGGTTGATGTCTCTAGTTTTGATAGGATTCTAATAAAATGCATGGGTCAATTTTTCGTTAGCTTAAAATGGTTTTTTCTTGAGATATAGCTTGTGAAAGCTAGAAATGGTTTGGTATATGGTCATGCCAAGTGAGTATTTGGATGCAAAAAGTGCATGATCTTGTCGACCATGATGTGAGCAGAGTTCCTTGTGCTTTTCTTTTCCTTTCGATACAATATCGAGACGTCATAATGCATATTTTAGTTCATTATCAAATATTATCAGTTAAATGATAAGTGCAATGTGAATTGTATAGAGGTTGAAAGAAATAATGTAATATTTATTCATGACAACAGAAAGATACAACTTAGTATACTATTTGACAAACAAGTAATTTTGTGTTAAGAAGTATGATCTTTTGGGTGGAAGATGCCTCTGACAATCATGACATGAATGTTCTTTAGGTGCTCTCTAGGATCTTTCTCAAACAATAAATGTGACTAGTATAAGTTGATCTTCAAAAGATCTCATGGATTGTTTCGCTTTGTTCTATAAGTGATCTCAGTCTGTACCCCTCAAAATTTATCTTCTCAAGTCGCCCTTATGGATTTTCAATTGTAGTTAGGTTGGTTGCCCAGATACCTTTTTCAAATTTTCATCTGAACCTTTTTTTTATTTTTTTATTGTTATTATTTTTGTTTTTGTTTTTCTTTTTTTTGAAGGATGCCTTTTCAGATTTTCACCCTCTACATGTAATATTTCTTGACAGAATCTGAGTTAACTAGGTTGGGCAAGGCATTATCGTCTATTTCTATCAAGATTAGGGCCCCTCTAGAGAAAGCTTGCTTTATGACATACGGTTCTTCCTAATTAGGGGTCTACTTGGCTTGTGTATCTTTGTGAATTGGGAAGATCTTCTTCAATACCAATTCACCTAGGTGAAATTGTCATAAGCACATCTTTTTTTCATAGGCTCAGATTATGCATCTTTGATACATTTGACCATGGCAGATGGCTTTCATGTGTTTTTCCTCAATGAGGTTGAGCTAGTCGTATCTATTCTTGAACCATTCAGCCTCTTTAAGTTCGATTTTTGTCAAGACTCTAAGAGAAGGGATCTATACTTTGATAGGCAATACAACTTCCATCTCATAGACAAGGGAGAATGGGGTAGTGCCCTTGGAAGTGTGAACCAAAGTCTGATAGGCATGAAGTGTAAAAGATAGCTTCTCATGCCAGTCTTTGTAAGTCTCAACCATTTTCTCAAGTATTCTTTTGATGTTTTTGTTGGCTGCCTCAACTGCTCCATTCATTTTTGGGCAGTAAAGGATAGAATTATGATGCTGGATCTTAAACTCTAAGCAGATCACTTGCATCATTTTATTGTTTAAGTTGCTTGCATTGTTTATGCTGATTTGGTTCAAGAAGCCATATCTATAGATGATGTCCCGGTTGACAAACTTATAGATGGTCGATCTAGTCACATTAGCATACGAGGCAGCCTCCACCTATTTGGTGAAATAGTCGATTACTACCAAGATAAAGTGATGCCCATTAGAGCTTTAGGGTTAATCGGCTTGATCACATCCATACCCTACATGGAGAAGAGCCATGGGGCCATCATGACATGAAGTGGCACTAAAAGGACATTGATCATGTCCGCATAGATGACACTTATGGCGTTTTCAAGCAATTGATGTAGTCTCTCTTGACGGTCAACCAGTAATAACCAATTCTCATGATTTGCTTGGCCATCCGATGTCCATTAGCATGTGTACTGCAAATCCCTTCATGAACTTCTTCTAAGATCCTTTTGGCTTTAGGAGCGTCAACGCATCTGAGTAATACTTGATCGTGACTACTCTTGTATAAGATTTTTTCATTGAGAACAAATCCTGTAGCTAGCCCTCTAATAGTCCTTTTATCAGTCTCGGTTGCATGTTTAGGGTATTGTTTATCCTTAATGTAGTGAAGGATGTTATAGTACCATGGTAGGCCATCCTTTTATTTTTCAACACTATGACAATGAATTGGAGTTGTGTAAATGCGCATCTAGATGGAGGCAACGTCCGACTCTTGGTTAACGTTAAACATGGATGACAAAATAGTCAAAGCATTAGCTATTTGGTTCTCTTCTCAAGGTAAGTGTCAAAAACTGATATCATCAGATTCTTTCTTGAGTTTTACTATCAATTTCCCATACTACATCAGCTTGGCATTGCAAGTTTGCCATTCCTCTTTCAATTGGTAGATAACTAGGGCCGAATCACCGAACACCTATAATGTCTTAACATTCCTCTCAATGGCTGCTTGAAGCCTCATGACACAAGCTTTATATTCTCTGATATTATTTATGCAATCAAAATTTAGCCTTACTGTGAATGGGTAATGACTCTCATTGGGTGACATTAATATTGCCTAGATTCCATGTCCTAGAGCATTTGATGCTCCATCAAAATATATCTTTTAGGATTGATCTTAGTTGGAGGCATCTTCGCCTTAAGAAATGCACATTAGATCTTCATCTGGGAAGTCAAAATTTAAGGGTTTATAGTCATCTACCACTCGATTTGCCAAAAAATCAACTATTGCACTGCTCTTGATAGCTTTTTGGCTAACATAGGCAATGTCTTATTCAGAAAGTAGGACTTGCCATTTAGCTAGCCTTCCTGATAGTGCAGGTGCTTCGCATAGATACTTGATAGGATTAAACCTTGCAACCCACTATTGGCGTGATACAGCATGTACTGGTTGAGCCTCTTGGCTGTCCACACCAAAGCAGAGTATAACTTCTTGATTGCAGAGTAGTTACACTGGTATTCCATGAACTTTTTGCTTAAGTAGTAGATTGCTTGTTCATTCTTTCCTGACTCATCATGTTGCCTTAATACATAACCCATAGATTTATCAAAGACTGCCAAGTAAAGGATTAAACATCGACTAGGCACTAGTGATACCAACACTGGTGGGCTTGACAGATAATATTTGACTTTATCAAAGGCTTTTTGACATGCCTCATTCCACTCTCCCAGATTTTATTTACGAATGAGCTAAAAGATAGGGTCACATTTGTTAGTGAGTTGGGATATGAATCTAGCAATGTAGTTCTAGCTCCCTAAAAAGTTTTTCACTTCTTTTGGGTTTAAGGTGGTGGCATATCTTGAATGGCTTTGACTTTGTCTGGGTTAACTTCAGTCCCTTTTTCATTGATTATAAAGCCTAGAAGCTTACCCAAATTGACCTCAAAGGTACATTTGGCAAGATTCAATTTGAGTTGAAATTTTTATAGCCGTTCAAAAAGTTTCTGAAGGTCTATGACATGCTCATCCTTTTTTGTTGACTTGGCAATCATGTCGTCAATGTAGGCCTTAATTTCTTTATGCATCATGTCTTGGAATAAGGCTACCATGGCCCGTTGATAGATTACCCCAGCATTTTTTAGTCCGAAGGGCATGACATTATAGCAAAATGTCCCCCATATGGTTCGAAACTTATTTTCTCCATGTCTTTGGGTGCCATCTTGATCTGGTTATAGCCCAAAAAGCCATCCATTAAGGAGAACAAAGAATTCTCGGCTGTGTTGTCTACTAGAGTATCGATGTGTGGTAGCAGGAAGTTATCCTTGGGAATAGCTTGATGTAGATCCCAATAATCAATGCATATTTGTACTTTACCATCTTTTTTTGGGACTGGGACTATATTGGCATCCCATTCTAGATATTTGACTACTTCGATAAACCCCACATCAAACTACTTATTAACTTCCTCTTTAATTTTGAGGAGCATTTTCGACTTCATCCTCCTTAACTTTTGCCAGATTGGTTTGCATCCATGCTTGATAGGAAGCCTGTGGACCACTATATCAGTGTCTAGTCATGGCATGTCTAATTATGACCAAGCGAATACATCACGATATTCCTAGAGTAGGTCTATTAGCTTGGTCCTAATTGTTGACTTTATTAAGGCTTCAATTTTAACCTCTTTTAGATCCTCTTAAGTACCCATATTTATAACTGCTGTTGGGTTTTCATGGGGCATAATCTGCTTCTCCTCTTACTCAACTAATCTTAAGAGGACTGGTGGTATGGAGCTCTCTTCAAAATCTTCTTCAGGATCAGCTTCACTAGCGCAAATTGATTATTTAAAATCAATCTTTGAATACCTATCAGACACATCCATGTTACTATCCTCAGGACACCTGAGAGGGTGAAGAAATAAACATTGCAAATGGCATACACACAACCCAGGGATTCAGATAAGAATGAAGGCACAAGAGTAATTGAAATAAAGAGATTGAAAAGTGATTTAGGCACCCAATATGGAATGATATATGCAAATGTCATTTCATTGATAATGTTTGATAAACATGCCCCTTACATAGGACACCTACCTACCTTTAGGTTAAGGCAGGTAGGTTTTCATTTCTTAACATTACATAAAAGGGATAGGAAAAGCACAGGGGCTTCTGTCATGACCCTATCATCAAAATCAGGTCTTGGTGGAAGAACATAAGTTCTATGGCTCGATATCCTAGAGATCGAGGTAGTATAGGGCTTTGTTTAAGATGACCAAGACATTTTTAGCCTTTTGCTCTTCTGGTTGGCTTAAATCGATTCGTCTCTTTGAATAGAGTATCTCATGGAGAGACGGGAACATTATTGGCTTTGACTCTCCCTCTTAACCCAATGATCATGTTATCTCTTGGTTGTAGATCTTTCTTTCTTGCTATCTTCTTGATTGCACCTTAGCCTTAAATCCTAACCCCCTTTTTTTAACTTAAATAGTGACCTGTAGAGCTCGGGCCATCCCTTACAAATTCTTGCCAAGCCCTTTTCCAACATAGAAACCTTTACTAGTGATCATTTTTAAACCCGAATGGGTACTCTTTGATAGGTGGGGTTTAACTATTAAAAATCTTTTTCCCATAAATGTTGCAGTAACGAACTCAAAGGATTTGAAGGATAACTCTAGTGCATCTTCTTTAGGCTCATTGTAGGTCTCTTCAGTGAAAGCAGTGGCAATCATTTCTTCTTCTGCCTATGGTGATTACTTTGTCATCTATCATAAATTTGACCTTTTGATGGAGAAAAAATGGGACGACCCTGACAGAGTGTATCCATGGCTTTCTTAATAGGCAGTTGTAAGATGGATTAATATCCATAACTTGAAAGTCAACTTCATATGTACATAGGCCTATCTGGAGCTAGATTGTGTTATTTTCAATTACTTCGTGACATGTTCCATCAAAAGCTCGGACTGTGGTGTGGTTACTCTTGATGTTGGACTAATCGATAAGAAGTTTGCTTAATGTAGTCATGGGCATAACATTAAGGGCTGACCAATTGTCTATGAGTACTTTGGATAGAATGCATCCCTTGCAATGGGTAGTGATACAGAGCTTTATAACTGCCTCTGCCTCCAGGTGGGATCTCATCATTGGTGAAAGAGATATAATTATCAACCATGATGTTGTTCACTAGCTGATCCAATTTGACTACAGAGATGTCCGGTGGAACATATGCTTTGTTTAACACCTTCAGTAATACCCGGTAGACTTCTAAATTAAGGAGCAGAGACAGCATAAAAATCTTGGAAAGTTGTTTGCTTAACTGGTCCACAATGCAGTATTCATTGTGCTTGATGAACTTCAGAAACTCAGTGGCTTCTTTTTCATTCACTGCCTTCTTGACTTTCTCAGGCTTAAAATTCTTTGCTTGGACTTTAGTGGTACTGGTGCTTGGAGATGCATCAACGTTATATTTTTCTTTAGCTGGTGGAGCATAACACCTACAGCTACGAGTTAGGTGACTAACTCCTGATAGTTCCATTACAGCAGTTGTGGGAGTTAATTCTCCAATCATCACCATCTGATTCTCATACTTTCATGGGACAGCTTTGTTGCTCTTATACGAGAATGGTTTAGGTACCTTGACAGTTAACTCCAATGTGGATGTCAAAAAATTAACCTCAAGACTTGACTTGCCATAAAGAATGAGGGCTCAGTTTTTCCCATAAAGCAGCTGCATAGTTTCATCTCTTATCATGTTGATAGATTTAGTAGCAGGTGCGATTTCATGATAGAATTCTCTCTGGCCTTCATTCATCATTCTTTGAACCATGGACCTAAACTCCTTGCATGTTTGTAGGGTATGACCTACAACTATATGGAAGTCATAGAAGTTGTCGGGATTGTGTTCTAATTTTTCTATTACGTTGAGCAACCCAACCTGAATCAATACCTGCTAGATCAAAAACATTGGTATCCTTTCATCCTCTATGCTTGCCTTGACTTCATATTTGTTCTTATTATCGATCATGTTTGTAGCCGGCTTAGTGTGGTTTGGTAAAGGATTGGCAGTAATATTTGGTCCCTGGTTTATCCTGAACTGTAAGACTTTTGAGTTAATTAGATTTTGCACATTTTGTTTGAAAGATATGCAGTTTTTAATGTCATGCCCCACTGCCTCAGCATGGTATTCACAGTGGGCATTAGGGTTGTACCATTGCAGGTATGGTGGCCTTTTTTTCTAGGACATAAATTTGGGCCAGTAAATGATTTTTGAGCTAAGTTTGTTAGAGCTTCTTATAGGTCATAGGTATAGGATCAAAGTGTTTCCTTTGTTGATTCAGACCTCAATTACTAGGTGCATTATTGGTTGTTCGATTAATACTTTGGTGAACTTATGGAGGGCAGCTTTCTAATGGGTTGGATAGGATTGCAAAGGATGGGTTGTAGGTTATGGCATTAATTGGCTGAGGGGGTATTGGGATAGCGTGAGAATACATCATGCTTGGGTAGTGAGGGTCGGTTCTTTTACACCATTTTGGCTGAGATGACCTAGCATTACTTATGGAATTGGCCTCTTCTTTCTTTTTCTTGCTAGCAATGGCTTTTTACTTGATCCAGTTGTTTCCCCGATAAACATTCTACCACTCTTAATGGCGGCATCAATCATTTCTTCGGAGAGAACTAAGTTTGTGAATTTTTTGTTGGCATTCCCTATGAACTTCTCATAAGAAAGAGCACGTAAGGTGTGAATAAAAGTGACTCTCGTCTTTTTTTTTTGTAAGGGGAGGCTAGACTAAGGCTGATTCTTCTTTCCACCTTTAGGCACATTGCCTGAAATGTTCAGTGGATCTCTTTTCAAAATTCATCAGGGAAAGTCGATTCCATGCTCAATCTTTCTCGTGATTGGCTCATGATTAGATTTTCGCATTATCTAGCTTGATATACCATCGAGCTACAACCCTAGTAAGGCTATGCTAAAAGCAATGGATACGGAGCTTTCCATATTTTTCATACTCAGCCATCTTTCGTAGGTACATTCAAACATGGATGGAAAGGTCAATGGTTTCATTAAACTTCTCAAACTCTGGGACTTTAAACTTCAGGGGAATGACAAGGTTGGACACCAAAAATAGCAATTGCGTGTTAAAAGCTCTGAACTTGTCACTCCCCTCAATAGCTTAAAAGCATTTTTCCAATAGCTAGAATTTGGTCACCTATTTCGCAGTCACAATGGACTTTTAACCTTGTATTTTCTCTAGTTCTACATGGTCAATGGTTATTACATATGCCAATGAGACTTCTACGTTCACCCCTAGAGTACTGAGAATAAATGAACTTGCCACAATGGGATTTAGGTAGATAACTGGCGGAGCCTGAGTGGTAGGTGTAGGAACTGGTCATTTTTCTTGTCTAATTTCCTCTTGGGTGAGTTCTAGATTATTGGCAGAGGGATTTTCAGCGTTGGGAGGATCATTCCTCATTTCAACAGTGCTAGCTTGCCCTTTTTTCTTTCATGGAGGCGGTCATTAGTTCCATAAGTTTTGCGATTTGATTTTGCATTTTCTATTGCCAACGAAGCATCGGGTATTGTGATTCCTTAACCATTAGCTCAAGTCATTCAATATGAGCTTTATGATCACTCTCCATGATTTTCTTATGGTATCGTGTTGTAGCAGTGCATGATGTAAGGTTCTGTGTTTTCGATTGCTCTCGAAATCCCTTGCACTTTTATGGCCCAATTCTTGTATTAGACTTTTATTTAAAAATGTATTTCCTAATGAGCATTTATGATGCAATGAATGATTGATACAAGTGTAATGAAAAAATGGTGAAATTAAATGTGCATATGCATTAGAGACAATTGATTCCTAGAATAACTTTGTCTATAACATCATTCATAGAGCCAAAAAAAGGTTTTTTTTTCTTTCGACATGATTACATCTGAAAATATCTAGCGTGATTACATTATGTAATCACATGATCAAGAAAGCCTAAAAGTTGCTACTCACAATCTCTGATAGGTACAATGTCTCACCTTATAGATCGAGCTACCTCAATTATGTCATCCGTCTCTCATTAAGCCATCTAAACTTGTTCGATAAGGTGTTGATGTTGTACTTGGCAGTTTAGATGTGCTTGGTTAATTGTTGCTTACCAATCTAGTTCGCACTGCTCAGAAGCCCTTGTTAGTTCATTGATATGATCTTGATAAACCTAGAGAGACTATTCTAACTCTTGGATTCTATGAGTGAAGGCTTCATTTTTGACCCTGGCAGCTCTTGCATCTCACATTTAGGCCTCGAGTCTTTGATTCCTTCGTTGGTAAGTGGAAGTAAGAGCACGTGCCATCATGAACTTTTCTTTACTGGTTCTAACTTCTTTTTTTTGCTGATTCAGCTCGCGATTAAGAGTGTTAACTTTTGCTTCCCATTCGACTGATGTCTTGCCAATACGTTGAGACTTATTAGCTTTTGGAACGTCACATAATCCTTGGTTAGGCTTTCGAGGTCATCTTTGAAGTGATCCCTTTCTTTAACAACTCAATCCATTTCACTGCTCCTTAGATAGATATCCATCTTTAGCTGGCTTTTTCATCCTTAAGCCGAGAGATTTCTATGGCAAATAATGCATTTTCTTGCTCGAACTCCCTTCTAAGTAGTTCGATCTTAAAAGGCAGTTCCTCCATTGGGATTTGTAGTATCCTCAAGTTAGGTGATGGCAATGGATCATTGATACGACGGAGTCTCTATTCTTCGTATCCAAGCGTGTCGAGGCTTCCTCTCTAGTATCTTTCCATACAATGGACCTTCTTCTAGGCTTGGAAAGCTAACTGGACTTTTGCTTTATAATTAGGCTCTTCGTATTCAAAATCCTAATGTCCTAAGTCCTCAAAGAACGGGATGAATTACTGGCACTAGAATTGACGCAAAATCAATAAAGGAGCATAATTGGTATTTCCTTATAGTCCCAGGAGTAGTACACAAGTGTAGCTCCAAATCTGTACACAATCGATTTAAGAAACACCCATGGGGCTCTCCACGTGATTTCTTTCTCCTTGATGTTTTGTAATTCTTTGACCTAATGCTTTTCTGTCTTATCTTAATGACATTCTTCCTCTAATACTATGGAAAAAGGACTAGACTTGAAGAAAAAATTTTGCCTGGTTCTTTCCTCCCTAACATAGAGATGACCTAGGAGCCATATCTAGAACAATGTGACACACTCGATAAACCTTCACGTTCTCGTTCTTTTATAAAAACTGAGGGTGCGGATGTTTCAACAATGATGGGGGAAGCAAGGTTAATGACACAATATAAGCAAGAAAAGAAATTTGTGACTGCCACCTCTACCTAACCCAAAATCTTTGAGAATATGATGAGCCTATAGATTGCTAGAGTGTAGACATTTTAAACTTTCTTTTGGTCAAAAAGATTTACCATGGCTTTTTTCAAGCTAGCCCAAGAGATGCATTTGCTGCTCCTTTTTACTTTGACATGATGATTAATCCATGCTTATGTTGCTCCAAGAATTTGCTTTAACCTTTTCTTGAACGGAGGAAGCGATGATGCTTTACAGTAAATCAGGTTAGACTTAGCCCTTTCTATGTTAAGTAGAGCTATGTATTCATTGTGTAAGGACTAAATCTTATTGATTGAAGGTGAAACATCGGTAGGCTAGATTTCATAATTGTGTCTCTGCTTGTAACAAGCCATCATCCAACTAAATTTGAAGTAAAAGAGCTATATCCCTGTACCTTTTAGTCAAGGCTTTTTTCTTGTTGTTATCATAATTGTCCTAAATATGCTTTAATTCCCAACAATCATTCTGACGAAAATTGATCTTGACCCCTTCATGCATTTTTGAGACGTAGTCGAGCTTTAAGATGTCCTCATCTTAACCTTTTGACCATGTCCTTATGGAGATAAGCTATTGCTCCATAAATGATGCCCCTTGCTAAACACCGAACCAGAATAATGGTCCCAAAGCGATGATAATAATGATAGTTATGATAAGATGATGCATGCACCAAAACACTAACAAAAGCAAAAAAGTTAATGGAACATATCGGAGACAAATGTAAGGAAATAAAGAATTTAAGAACATCAAGACAAAATTTTCATAACATGTCTCAACCAAGGTGGTGAGACGAGAAACAGGTAGCATTTCAACATGTCAGGATGCAATTTGCCCTTCGTGAGGTGATGTAATATCTTATTTTGATGGAAAAATAATTGATCAGGATTAATATTCATTTATCACCACTAGTGCGGATACGCATTAAGCCGTGACTCGGACAGCATAAGGACGTACAACATAAGACATTGGAAATAATGGTTTTTTGCTCACCGTCAGTTATTTAGACAAAGATTAGATGTCATTCGGGTGGCACGATGGCATGCCTTGATAAATGATAAAAATGCAAATGTGGGTGACAATTGTATACTCATTGTCACCTACATAATTATGGTAATTAAGAGTGAAGGTTAGGAATGCTTCCCTGAGTGACCCTATTCTTCGGGTATTCTAGCAGCATTTCGGTATGGTTTGACATGGTTTAGCTCGTAGGGCTCGCTATATAAGGTTCAGGTTGATGCCTAAATAGGTATCTGAACTGTTCCTCCATCCAATAAAGATAGTCTAGGCACCCTGATCCTAAGCCCATTGTGGGTTTGGTGGAACGGGTTCAATCGGTGGATGTATTTCCCTATGCAAATGCATAGGGTCACTCACAAGGGATGTAGGTAATTTACATCCAGGAGGTTATTGCCATGCCTATACAGAGGGTTACTCACGAAGGTAGATAGCTCACTTCCTCCTAATGATTGGTTTATAACCTCACCATGGAGTTTGGCTAGACTCTAATGCACATGCAAGTGCATGGTGTGTGACGAGGAAATAATCAAACCTTTTTGCATACTTTTGCATTACCATTTTTATTAAAACTTAAGATTATTCAAAAATAAGACAATCCTGATAATCATGTCAAACAAAAGATTAGTTGTGAAAATGAAAAAATGGTCATAGTTAAAAAATGACCGAAGATCGAAGGAACTAAGAACCTAGAAAGATACGACTAGTTATTGGCTTAACTCTCTATACAATCCCCAGTGGAGTCGCCAGACTGTTGTAATGTGCCCTACAGTGGATCCTCGCGAATCTATAGGTGCACACAGCTTAAAATATTTTTCTGAATTAGAAATGTCTTCTTGACCAAGACCTTTCCTTCACGATGTAGTGAGAACGAGAAAGTACGGATACTTGACTTGTGATACAATGAAAAGGACCATAAGACAAATCGTTTATCTTCTTCGTCTTGGATGAGCATCATGAAATAGCCAATGCTTGGAGCCACCACTGATCATTTTGGGCTAGGCATGATCGGATGCCTATTGAAACCTATGTTTTGAGTTACAAAACCCAAAACATCAATCCCGTGGTCTATGTAGTACAAAGATTCGCCAGTTGGGTTCGGGAGTTAGTTACGCACAATGAGGCATGAACCCTTTCGCGACGTTCGAAATCGATACCTTACTAGTTATGCCTTATCTCAGTTTCAATTCTTTCGATCTTAACTTGTCACTATCTTGATATAACCTTTTTTTAATGCATTATTATTATAGAAATACAAATCCAAGTTTTAATGAAAAGATTTAATCTCATATATGCCCCGGATAGATAGGGAATATAGAACTTTTCAATAAAAATAACCTCTAGATTTTACTTTGAAAATGGGATGTTCCACTTTGGGCACTGAAAAGATACTCACGCGTAACATTACCTTTAATTTTATTTGAAATGATTGGAAAACATGAATACAAATAACCATTGTAAAGAAATCACGTTAGTAAGGCAAAAAATGAAGTAACATAACATGGATCATTTAATGCAATGATAAATAAAAGGGATGGACTATTGGAATTTATCGCGCAATTGGCATCGATTATCTAAGAATAATCGAATTGATAATTTTTTAGATGCATTTAGGTTTCTTGATTGAACGAGGTTAGTTTAACACATTCATGAAAGCCCGACAAGGAGAAAAATTTAGTTGTAGTTGAAAGACAGGGTTGGAGTATCCCCATGGATGACAAATAATTTTGACAAAGAAAGATTTGTAAATCTTGTCAATTTTAAAAAATGGGGTTGGAGTATCCACTTAAAAGGTCGAGGTTGGAGTATCCTTGTGGATGACAAATAATTTTGACAAAGAAAGATTTTTAAATCTTGACAATTTTGAAAAGCGAGGTTAGAGTATCCTGTCGAAAGGTCGAGGTTAGAGTATCTCTGTGAATGACAAATAATTGTAATTGAAAGACAGGGTTAGAGTATTCCCTCAGAAAGATGGGGTTTGAGTATCTCCATGGATGACAAATAATTTTGACAAAGGAAGATTTTTAAATCTCGTCAATTTTGAAAAATGGGGTTGGAGTATCCCCTTGGAAAGTCAAGGTTGGAGTATCCTCGTGGATGACAAATAATTTTGACAAAGAAAGATTTTTAAATCTTGACAATTTTGAAAAGTGAGGTTGGAGTATCCCCTCGGAAGGTCATGGTTAGAGTATCTCTGTGGATGATAAATAATTTTGACAAAGATTTTTAATTCTTGATGATTTGAAAAGCAAGGTTGGAGTATCCTTTTGAAAGATCGGGGTTGGAAAACTTAAGTTGACGAAACCTTGTGATTTAAAAAATAAGTGAGCATTTTGACGACTTTTGGCAAAAGAAATTATTGTGAATAAGGATGGTAAAGATGTAAAATATACTCATGCCTTGATGTGAGCCTACGAGAGGACAAAGCATGTTCTTGAGGCTAATCAAGGTACCATGGTGACATTTGAATGTCTCGAGATGAAGCTTGGGAAAACAACTAAATTTTAACCCTAATCGAAAATAGGGGATCATATCACGCTTTTCTACTTCTCAAATTTATTCTAAATTGGTTTGATGGCTTTAGAGGGTCGACAAGATATCGTTAAAAAGATAATCGACAAGGGTCAATCTAAAAAATATTCCCAATATCCCAAAAAGTCATTTTCTAAGAGAATAAATTTTCAGGTTCAAATTAATTATGCTACTAGTAAAGCATACGAGAGACAAAGTGTGTCCAAATTTGAAAAATCACTCTGGATTCATTTGGTATCAAAAAATTGCAAATAATACCTTTCTAGAAAGTGAATTTCATGAACCTTTTAGGCAAAAATGTTGGACGGATTTGGAAAAATCATTTAGTGGGCCTAAAAGGCCAAACCAGAATGCACTTTGTTAACTTTAGGGATTTCGGACAGTCTATGTTTGAAAATCATAACTCTTTCATCCGGACTAATCCGGGAGTGAACAAGACCTCATTTTAAAGATATTTTGACACATTTTTAGAGAAAAATATTATAAAATTCACAAAAAATCATTTGAGATTTTAAAGTGATTGTTCAATTTGTAATAGTGATGCTGCTAGCAAGGGACAAAGCAAAGTAGAGGATATTTCCTATTTTCTCTATGTTTACGGGTCCAAACTCGAGTTATCAGCATTCAAACATCCATGATTGAAGGGAAAGAGTGGCATGAGTGTCACGAACTCATTTGCATCGCTCCAAAGTAATTTGGGATGATGAAACAGCCAGTTAATCATACCACTCAAGGTTTTGACTTAAAAATAAGGCACAAACATTTAGGGAACAAGTGCAAGGCCATTTTCATTGGAAAATCAAAAGTTTTGAGCTCGTTTAATTAGGATTACAGATCTAGAAAACTTTATCTTCCTTAAGATTTTTAGTTAACTTTAAGGTTAGCATGCTTGACTATGGAAGTTTTTAAAATCGATTTTTTTCAGCCATCAAACATGCACTTTGACAAGGAGAAGACAACAACCATACAAGAGAATGGCACATAACATGAATGGGGATGCTAACTTTACCAATGGTATACTCTTTGACAAGAAAATGTTATGGATGCTGAAAATGATAATGATTCATAAAAAGATGAAAGCTAACGTATAAATATACTTCAAATATGTTAGGCTAAGGATTCATACATGGATTAATCATAACAAGATGCATGGATATGGCATAAAATGCATAAGCAAGAGCGCTTAAAATAATGAGGATGAAATGAGGCATTTTGCACATCAAAGGGGCATTAAGGCATCCAAATCCTAAACTACCATAACCAAAAGCCATAATAATGCATGAGAATCCTAAGAGGGTAATGGAAACACGAATAGCTTACTAAAATGATGAAGATGCTAAAAATGGAAAATGAAAGCAATCAAGTAAGAAATTATACCAACAAAACTTCAATTTTTGGCCAAATAGTTGGAGAAGCAAAGATGGCTTCAATTTGTTTCTTTTCTTTGTTGTTAATAAGCAAGAAAAAGAGAGAAATAATGAGGTTTTGGTTTTGGTATGGATGAAGGTGATTTTCAGCTTGTGTAATGGTTGAGAGTGAGTGTTTTGAGGCTGTTTTTGGGTGCTGAGTGAAGAGCTACAAAATTTGGTTTTCTTGATGTGTGAATGACTTTTGGAAGTTGAAAATGAGAGGGAATCTCCCCCTCTCAACTGAGATATAAGTGGTCTATTGATGCCAGCATTTTTGAGCCAAATTAGAGGTGTTTTTGGTCATTTCTCAAGGAGGACAAAGTGATGTCAGCTTGATTGCCATAGAGTAGCTGTAGGGAGCAACTTGCTGCCAATGTGATAGACATAGGGTGGTTGGTTTAAATGCTGAAATGATTTACTAGCAAATAAGATGGCTAATGGTGATCTTGCTTAACAAATTAGGGAAGAGTAGGGTGATCATGTGACGTTGACCCTTTTGATCTAATTTAGACTTAAAAAATGTTTTGATTAATTCAAAAGTCCAAATTCGTAATCTGATATGGGTTTTGATCTTTTTTATGCAAAAAAAAAGTTAAAACTGAGTTTTGGATCAATGGTGGATGAGTAAAAAATTCTCGGATCATGGAAAATGGCCTGCATATATCGATACATTGCAGAATGTATCAATACATTTGGTCCAAAAACCTTGAGTGTATCGATACAATAAACACTGTATCGATGCAATGATCATTGCACTGATACTATAAACCATTGTATCCATTCAATGCTTCATTGTATCGATACATGTTGATACGTATTGCTACATTTCTTTATAGAATGCATGTTTTGGTCTTGGCATGGCCTAGTATCGATATATGAGCTCCTGTGTCGATACATAAGCTCACATATCGATACATTTACACGTTGTATCGATACAAATAGGGACATTTCAAATTTTTAGATCGTTGGAGCATTGTATCGACAAATGAGAACCATGTATTGATACATTCAAGCAAAATTATGAATTTCCTTATATCTTTTGTCCCCAAATAACTTGAACGACAACTTTTGTTGCCACATCTTTCCACTTATTTTTGGTATGATCCATAAGCCTTCTTGACCTCCTCAAAAATAATTTTTCGCCGGCCGATGCCCCTTTTCATGTCCATACCTCAGGTTGCTAAAAAAACTAGCTTGGACAAAATAAGCTGTCTACAGTCAACTTTTGACATTATTGGATTTTCAGGACTAGGGTCTTGGTTTTCCAAGTCTGGTACCTACCCCATAAATCAAAGAATTAAGCCTAGATGCCTTATAATGTTAAACTAAGCTCATGGAAACAATTCAAAATCTCAACTTGCCCATCATTTTTAACTCATCCGAGAAAATCTAGACCTAAAAGATTCCTTTTATCCCCAAAAATCAAGAAAAAGCCATTTAGGGGCTTGGACAAAATAGTGCTTAGCAGTAGTTAAATAACCTTAAAAGCCTTAATTGTATCCATAAAATCTTATCATCTATCGATACAATGAGCTATAACAGTAATATTTTATAAAATCTATTGATACATAGCTACAAGGAACAATAAAAAATCACATTTATGAAGCTTCTAACGACTCCAAAGCTTAGCAATCAATTCCCAATGGCCATAAACCCATTCCAAGCTATAAATAAGCTTCATCAACACTCCCAAGATTAGAAACTAAGAAGAATATAAGTACTGGCCAAGTTCTTCATTTATTTTATTTTTTTAAATAGTTCAAAATGTGTATAGGATAAATTATTACTATCTTTGTAGTACTTAGTAAATTCTATCACTAGAATTCTTCATCTCTATGCCTAAATTCTTTTAAACATTTAGCCTTTAAAGGTTTTCCTTGTTTATACAATAATCCTTTTATAAAAGGGAAAGGTTTCTACTTAGCCTTCAAAGTAGTGAGTGAGGGTTCTGTTTTAGCCATAAAATATAGCGGTTAAAGGTTGTTGTCTTATCTTTAAAAGATAAGGAGTTGAAAAGATTATACATTTCCTTGAAAGGTAACAATTTAAACTAGTGAATTATGGAACTCATTAGCAAGTAAGGCCAAAGGAGAATACTTAGGTAAAAGAAGTCAAACCTTAAAAATCATAATGTTTGCTTCTCTATCTCTACTCACTTTATTTGTTTATTTAACTAAATTATAACTCTAAGTTCTTTATTATTTTAATTTCTCAATTTATGTTCTTAAAGGTTTTATCTGCAAAAGATTTTGTGAAATCAATTTACCTTTTCTTGATTTCATTCACCATGAGGTCTAATAATTAATATAAAAGTTTTGATGGTAAATGGATAAAAAGGCTACTTCATTGTAAGATATATTTTCAGAGCTTCATCAAAATGCAAGATGGTAAATGGATGGCTATAGGCCGAGAAGGCTACTTCATTGTAAGACCTCCTCTTTTCAATGGAGAAGATTATTCTTATTAGAAACCTAAGATGAGGTTGTTTGTACAAGCTAATGATTATAAGGTTTGGAAAGTAATCACAAATTGGCCTTTCATACCAATAAAGCAAATAGGTGTAATCTTTATGCAATGGAATAAAGAAGATGCCAAGATGGCATAACATAGTGCAAAAGCCATGCATACTCTATTTTTTGCTCTTAGTCCTAATAAGTATAATAGAATGTCTACTTATGATAGTGTCAAACAAATTTAGGATAAGTTGGTAATGACAAATGAAGGGACTATTTAAGTAAATGAGTCAAAAATAAGCATTCTCACCTTTGATTACTAAATACTTAAGATGAAACCAGAAGAAAGCATCAAAGAGATGTCCAATCGATTTATTAACATTGTCAATGGCTTACAGAGTCTTAAAAAGATTTATACCAATAAGAAGATGGTCAAGAAAATGCTTAATAGCTTTCCAAAGTCTTAGGAAGCTAAGGTGACAGCCACTAAGGAGTCAAAGGATCTCAATCTCTTTACCTTATTTAAGCTCATTGGTTCCCTCCTCACATATGAAATGAAGATTAAATAATAGAAAAAAAGCAACCATGGAAAGTTAGAGCTGTTTTGAAATTATCCATCCATATAGAAAAGAATGGTGATGATGAAAAAGATGGTGAAGAGTGAAGTGATGAACAAGAACAAACCATCTTTGCCAAATGATTCAAGAAATTCATAAGAATGAACAAGAGCAAAACATCTTAAAAAAGCATGGTTAACATGGTGGTATGCTACAGATGTAAGAATCGAGCCATGTTAAGTATGATTATCCTTTGAGGAAAAAATGAGAAGGGCAAAAAGAAAATAATAGTATCAACTTAGAGTAATAGTAATATTTCCAATGACGATGACTTAAGTGGTGATCAACTACCCAAGCTTTGCTTCATGGCTCTTGATGAGCCTATGGTAATGTCATAATATATAGAGATACGAACCTTGATGTATTAAAGTAGACAACACCTCTAATCATCATAGGGCCCCAGTCAACTAAAATGAATTGCTTATCTAAAGTTTTTATACTAATTGAGTTAAGGAGTCGCCACTAATCTATTTTGGCTAGGTGTGATTGATCACCAATTAAAACCATTCACTAAAGAGTTACAAAACTCTAAAGGAATGATTTTATAGTTCATGTATACCAGAGATCTAGGAGCTAGGCTTGAGAGTCAATTATACCACAAGTAAGGGCTTGTTCCCTCTCGTGATGCCCAATATTTGGTACCAATTAATCACACATATTTGAATTTGTTTTTTTTATTTTAATCATATATATTCAATCATAATCCCCCTTTTATTTATTCCAAATTAAACAGTATCACTAAAAGAATGTATTCCAACACTATTATCTAGACTAGCTTGGATTTACAATTGATTTGAAGCAAAAATCATTTATAAACGAAAATTTCATAAAACCATATCCTTCAAATATATTCACTAATTGACTCCATTTTCTATACTATTTCTCAAATTTGACTCTATTTAAAACAAATCATAAAATAATATGTTAGACTAAATTAAAGAATAAAAATCACTTTTATTTAATTCAACTTGGAAGTTTTAATGTGAACCACTAGAGACCTTCTATAGAACACTCATTGACCTATTGATACACTGATGATGACTTTCAAAATCACTTTTGAGGTAGTTGAATGCCTCGAAATAATGAACACTAAACCTGAAACGAACTAAAAGATGGGATAGATTTAACCTTCCAAGCTCTCTGACTTTATTCTAAATTATTCCTATCAAATAAAATCACCAAATCAAATTTTTATAATGCTGACTCACTATAACTTAATCTAAAAATGCTAAAAAAATGCCATGAAATCATTTTGGCTATCATTTAAATATTTTAATTGGACTTTACTGCATTGCACAACACATTCAACCAATAGCCTTGAAGATTTTCTTTTTGATTCATCTGAAATACCCAACAGATGAGCCATACATGCTTGAAAAGCTTACTCATTCTACATTTATCTAAACATATGAGAAATTATAAAAAATGATTACTTTCATCAAAAGTAGCTTATATTACTAATAAAATGCCAAAATAAAGTTATGCGAAAAGCTCATGTTCTAAGATTTTTTTTTTATATTTGTCCAACCATGAAATTAAATGTTTCAAAAGCCTATCATGTAGCCCAATTCAATGAATATTAACTAACAAAAATTTATGGGGTCTATTACCTATTTAAAAATATTTCTTTTTATGAGACTGTTGTGCTGGACTGCAATAATAGCTTTGACACAACTTGTGATCACAAAGGGTTTTGTCAAAATTTCATAACATGTTTTTGGATGTTCGAACATTCTTCAATTAGACCAAATAGACTCTATAAATATCCCATATGATGAGACAACAAAGAACTTTAATTTCCATGACCTAGAATGATATCTTTCGACCTTCGCGATATGCTTTAGAGTCATGCAAATGTCTATTTTTGTTGCTTTTATTCATTATTATTTATTCTTAACAAATGAGAGTCACACCAATTCCACTCATTTGTGTGCTGTAACCAGCAAACATAGTGACTTTAAAAACCATATTTGACTCACTTAAACATCACCAAACAACTTTAAGGCTCACCAAGTATATACTCAATAAAACATGTTTTAACACTTAGTAAACATTTTTATTTGCTCCCTATTAGTTCTCAATCATGCTATTTTATTTAAAACCCCAAGTCGTTCATAGAAGATTTATTAAACACAACCAGACCTTGACTTATTTTTTGATTAAGTGAACCAAGATTGGCCTTTAGGGGTTTTTTAAGAGAAAAACAATGTTTCTACACATCCTAAACACCTTAACACGTATTTTATCAAACATATAGAATACTAATCTATAGTTCTAGCAATTATTCATCCATAAACCTATTCTAAACATCAAATAATCAACAATCGATTCTATTTAAAGATGACATACTTATCTAATCATTAATTCTCATCAATTATCAACCAAACACAAAAGAAAAAGCTTAAACTCAATTCAATCAACATGATTAACAATCAAAACATGCTTTCAACTATTTAAGCTCAACAATTGAGCAAGTAAGCTTATAATTTCTTCCAATTAAACATGAATTTCAGCTTACCCAAGTTCAACTCAACTTAATTCATCTAAATTTCATTAATTAAGCATCAACTATACAAATCCACTCAAGCACACTAAGAATATAAAGTGGCCAAACCTAAATGAATGAATATCCTTTTGTTCAAATGCTTTACTAAGTTCAAAAACCTAGAATTTCATTAATTAGCACTAGATTCAAGTTCTAATAACTTAGATTTCACCTCAAACTAGTTTAAATTAGCAAGATTATGCAAGAAAACATCTATTAAGTTTAAGATTATACTAACCTAAGCTAGCCAAATCTAAAAGCAAGCTTCTAACAAGTTCAAACATTACATTAAGTTAGAAAACCATGATTTGATCGTCCAAACTTTTTAATTTTAGCTCAATATCATTAGATTCTAGTCAACTATGTTAAGATCCTGAGAAATCATGTTGACTAAAAGCTAAGTCTAGTGATATCTCATGTTTGAATGGTAGATCAAGCTTATCACTCATGATTCAAGCTAGATTTCAATAGTTAATCATACAATCATGCTTTCAACAAAAGATCAAATGAATTATAGCTCAAATCAAGATCAAAACATAAGATTATCTTGAATCAAGTTTGCTAACTGCTAAAGATCACATAAACACCTTGGCTGAATCATGTTTAGGCATGGAAATACATGAATCAATCATTAAACATGCTAATTGAATTAAAAATAAAGAGAAAAGTTAGAGATTATAGCTACTCTAAGCTTAATCTTCTCCTAAAAATGATGAAAGCTTGAGAGAAAAATGAAAATTTGTAAAATTTTGTAAAAGTTCTAGAGTTGATGAAAATATGGCTATTCAACCCTATTTATAGGCCTCAAAGTTGGTGATTTAAGCTTAAATCACTCTAAGGTGATATTAGCTTAATCACTAACCTCCAAACAAAATCAAGGAGAAATGACATTAATGCTTTTAATGATTGAATAACAAAATTTGTATATTTAATACATGCTAAATTTGGCTAAGGCTTGGTTATTAGCTATTTTTATACAAAATTTTATGTCATTCAATTGATCATGTTATGTCAATGCCAAAAAGCTATTAAATTTTCCATCCTATAGTAAAAATGTGTCGTAACGACTTTTTCTAGAAAAAACTAAAGTTTCTATCCCAGACCTCTCAGATTAAGCCCCCCAAAACTCCTGGCATTCTAAATTCCTAAGGACTTTACAGGACTCAGTCCCAATTACACCTTCTTTACTAAAGTCCATGTTCAATTTCATTTTGATGTAATTAATTTCAAAATCCAAGTTGTAGAACTCCTTTAATTTGAAAATCCAACGCTAGGCTAAAGGTTGACTTTAGTTATAGTTAACTTGTGCCATATTATTGACTTTTGATTTAAACTTCTAAAACAAATCTCTTTTCATCCAAGTGACCTCAATAAATACTTTAAGTACCTTAAGAAACTCCTATTAGTCAATTTTTGACATTCTCGAATTTTTGAGACGTAGGTCCTAATTTTCCACTTCTGGCACCTACCCTTAAATTAAACAATTAAGCTCAAATGCCTTATTATGTTAAACTATGCCCATGGAAACTAACCAAAACCGTAATAGGACTTTTCCATCATCTATAACTTATCTAAGAAAATCCAAAAAAAAAAAAAATCTTTTCAAGCAAGTATGACCAAATATACCCATTGTAATTTTCATGGTCATATTTCACTTGTCCTATTAGAAAATGATTCAATATAAAGTTAGGCAAGTATGGATTTTAAGGGAACACTAAACTTGGCAACTAATATTAAAGGACCCAAAGCAATTTGAGTACAAAATTCAAGTGAAAGTTTCTTGCAGGTGGGTTGGAATAATTAGGAGCAAAACAAGTTAATTAGTGCTCTAGACACATAAAAAGGGATGGTGGGTAACCTAAATGCATTAAGCTTATTAAATTGTATAGGAGCCTAGTCATATTTATTCAAGTTTATTTAAATGCGCTTTAATCAATTTTTTTATAAAATATGTTTTACTGTTCTGATGAAAAAGTATATTTTGAATCTTGAATATGTTTCAGTTTAATGGAAAATACATTTGAAAATTATGAGCTTGCATGTGATATATTAGTATGGTTTGTGAAATAATGTTAATTGAAGTATGAACTCAAGCATGATTTTATGCATAAAAGTTTTATTTTAACGATATCATGACTTGAGTAGTTAACAAGGTACATTTCATGACTAAGTTGTATGCATATCCTTATGGGAGAAAATAGAACTTGCTTATGTGATTATATACCATGAACATGCTTTAGCAAATCTTTAAGCCTTTCTAATTTTTTATGGTAAATTCCACCTTTATAAGGCCTAAGAATTTGATCATATTGATTATTCATGTTTTATGGCTTGTACAAGTTTGATATATATTGAAAATGATTTAATCTTGCTTATTGTAGTGGAAATAGAAAAAAAAATTCATATTTAGTGCTTTAAGGTTGCATATTGCTTGAACTTGGATGCATAACATGACAAATATAAAAAATCTTCAAATCTTTATTTTAAAAGTTGTTTTGATTCAAACTTTTGATAATTCGTATGAGTTTTTAATATCTTAAATCAAAAGTTTGCATTCAAACTTCAACTTATGGGTTTTGAAAGTAAAAATTGCTTGTTTTATGCATTTTTCAAGAAACTTAAAGAATACATTGATACATTATACAATGTTCACCAAACCTAGAAAAACCTAGAAAAACTCATTTGTATCAATACAATGCTTATGCATATGGATACATTCTATGCATTTTGGCTATTTCAAGCTGTTTTTTGTTAAAAAAAATTCATATTTGATATTTTGATGAGTTTTTACTTCAAATGTGTCATTACTAACACTAATAATCATGGTTAAAATCATTTCTACTCATTATATGCTCACATTGAGTTATTTTTAAGTTTATCACAAATCAAATGCATGAACAAAGGCTTATAATTGATTCTTGATGCTTATATGTACAAAAATAGGTTTTGTGCTTAATTGAACATCTTTCTTATTTGAACAATAACATTTGGTACCATTTGTACTAACTATTAAAAAATGGTTTTTAAATGTTTTTAAATGTTTTTAAGCAACATTTGGTCTTAGTTATGCTTAATGAAATTTTATATATCAACATTTAGTATCACTTGTGCCTATTAAACAACATTTTAAAATATTTTTATTTATATATTTATATATTTGCTTTATTGACTTGGTACTCTTAATACGTATCTTATGCCAACATTTGTTCTTAAGTTTATGCAAGGTTTCATGGAGATAAAGCTATTCTCAAGAAGACGAACACTTGTATAACAAAAAAAAAAAGCAAACAAGCATCCAACCTCATCAAATCAAGCTTAAATCATCCAAGAAGTGCTAAACACTTAAAATCAAGAACTTAAAAGTTAAAATTAGCATATCAACAAAGCTTAGTAAGGTTGAGGTAATTAATAAACTTATGCTACATATTTTTTATCTTTTAACATTAAGTTTAGTGACATGCATAAGAAAATGATTAACCATTGATATCTTTGTATGTCATGTATTCTTGAAATGTTTACTTTGTATGAATCTTGGAACATGCCTATGAGTTAAAACAATGTGATTGAATTAAACTTGACTTAGTTCAAAAATCAAAATGCATATGCTTAATATTATGCATGTTCATTGATTAAAACAAACCATCTTTGAACGTAGTTGATATATGCCTCACTGTAATTAAATGTTTAAGTTGCAAATAAGGACACAATGCACTGACACTTGGTATGTTCTCTTGTGAAAATTGTAGATATCTTATCTTGTCAGGGCCAATTTTTGGCATCCAGAGATAAAATTAATAGATGATAGTATCAAAAAATTAAAAAATAAAAATAGGGATGACTGACAGGTGCCGTGTCGCTAGCCACCATTGGCTAGACGACGTCAGGGAAAAAATTTTGTTTGGAAGGTCTAAAAGGCCTATAGGTCATATTAGAGAAAAATGTAAAAATGAGGCATCAAAGGTCACTATTAAGGGTTTCATTGAAGTCATTCATATGAGTATAGATAAGTTTTCAATTGTTTGTAACCAAGGTGAGGTATTCAAAAAGCCCAAGGTACGTGCAGGTCACGTTGCTGCATAAGTATTGATATAAAGCTTTCATGTCACCAAAAATTCAAATTTTCACATGTAGTATCAATACAAGAAGGTTTAGTATTGATACCTAAGATGTGGTCTCAATGCTTATTTTCTTGTATCGATACAGGCCTTCGCAGTAGTGAAAGTTGTGATTTTTTGGCAACATGTATCAATTGCACAAATGGAAGTATCAGTACAGAACCTTGGAGTATCTATACATACTTTAAGTCTCCAGATTAGAAACAATTTTTTGCTTTTGATATCGATACACACTTTATTGAATCAATATTCATGGGTAAAAATTATCTTGTGTATCGATAAATGTGTTTTGTATCGATACATCAAGGCATTTTTGCTCAGCTCAAGCAACTTTTAGCCTTTGAAAATCTTATTCAAGCATGTTTCTTGCATTAAGAATCATCATAATTCATACCAGGCCTCAGCTATGGGCTCGTGATTGGACTTAAACAAACTTTTAAAATTGAAATAGCCAATGACAAAGGACATTTTCATAAAACATATAATTTGTTAGAGGGCATGCTTGGTTTTCCTCTAGCTGCAGACAGTTACAGCCTTTCTACACCACCACTCTATATGGCAAAACCAATGGAAATAAGAGTAGTTGAGCATAGTACCTAGAGTTGTCCACTAGTACATGAATGAAAGATCAAAAATGCCCTTGCTTTATCTGTAAAAAGCATTGGTTGAACCTTAAATATAAAAGGAAGCCAAAGCTGACTTAACAATAAATGATTTTTTTTAGCAATCTCAAAAAATCTACAACAACCTCTAGCCCTAAAACACTCTCAAAATGTTGTTCCATTGCCTTTCACCCTTAACCTTCCTCTATTCCCATAGCTCTTTAAAACCATCACTAAAAACGCTTTCAAGACCCTTTATTCCATTCATCTTTCCTCTTAAGACTTTCTTTCATCAACACCCTAGTAGAGAACACTTTTTTCATCATTTCCTTACATATCAATATCAAAAAAAGAAAAAATATGAGCCTAAAGTTGCTGCTAAAAGAAAAAGGCTAAAGCTTGAAGCTTTTGGTATATTTTCTCACCTAACTCTATGTATTTTCTTATATCTAACACTTGCATCATTATAATGAACCATTTATGCTACCATGACCATTATAGAACCCCCATGCATTATTGTTGTCTTAGTTTTAGTAGTCTTAGGATTTTGATGTTCTTTTGATGCTTTGATGCTGCTTGGAAGGACAAACATCTTCTCTCCCCTTTTTGTCATCTAAGTAGTCTTATATTCATGCATTTTCTATCATGTTTTACCTATTTTCACATGCTTACCATATACTTAAATGTTTTTTCTAACATGCATTAAGTATGTTCATGCATTTTCTTACATTTTAAGGAGTCACATGGCATAAAAATGATGTCTTTGAAGTCTCAGCATGCTTTTCTTTTATTAATTATGTTCATGTAATCTTTTGTAGCATGATTTTTGATACCATTCATGGAGTCATCATCTTCATGCATCTTATTTATCACCTTCTCATATTTTTATTGTCTTTTCCATGTCAAAAATGTCATCTTCGTGTATTTGCATGTTTATCCTATTCATATTTGTGTATGTTGTATTTTGTTCATGACATCTCTGACAAGATGCTTGCTTGTTTGCTAAAAATTTGATTTTCAAAAAAATCCCCAAGTTAAGTTCATGCTGCCTCTAATAGATGGAGAATAGCATGGATTTAATATTTTTATAAAATTGGTTTCCAATCTTGGGGACAAGTTAAACATTTCAAATATAAATTAATAGTAAAATAAGTTTAAAAATGTTGTTTTTCAAACAAAAATTACCCTTTTAGCTAAAAATATATATTAAACATCGATCTTGAGTTTAATACCTTCATGGTGGCATGGTCAACGGGTTATTTTCATTGTCTAAAACTACTTTGAGATTGTGGAATGAACTTATGATGCCCAAGTCATTGTTTTCCTTGTGTTGTGGATGTTCGGATGTCCATAACTCGAATTTGACTCGTAAAAAACTCAAAAAAATTGTATAACCCCTATTTTCGCTCTGACAAAACCATAACCTGAATTTAAAAAATTATTTTTGAACCATAAATGTTTTTTCTATAATTATTTTGATATTTTTCCCTCAAAGGTCAGCAAATTATCTTTCCAAAGGTATCTTATTAGCCCTCTGATCATCCTTAATAAGGGAGTTATGATTTTTTGAACCTTGATTGTTTAGAACCCCTTAGACCAATGCATAATATTCTGTTTAGGCCATTTTGGCCCATCAAATGATTTTTCTATATTATTTAAATTTTTTTTGGAAAGTTTTCAAAATTCCCTTTTTGGAAAGGTATTGTTTGTGATTTGATGATTCTGAAATAGCCTGGAACAATTTTCAATGTTTTTCCCTTGTACATGCTGCCAATATTGAAACAAACCTAAATCGAAAAATTAATTCTGCCTAGAAGGTGGTTTTCTAGGATTCTTAGAATATTTTTATATTATTCATCATCGAGTTATCTTTTTAATGTTACCTCATCTAACCCCTGAAGCCTTAGAATGAACCTGAAATAAATTCGAGAAGAGAGAAAGTGCGATACTGCCACCTATTTTCTCTAGAATTAAAATTAACCCAATCTCTAGAATTGTCATCATCAAGTATTCAAACTTTTTGAAATGCATCTAATTGGCTTCATTATAGCACGAAACCTTTAGGCTCGGATCAAGGCTCAAGACAAACTTATTGTATTCAAATCTTCGACTCTTTATTTTTAAAATACTTTTTTTTCAAAATATCTTTTTATTTTAAAACATTAAAAATTTTTATCTTTGGGGATACCTCTCTGAATGGATATCCAACCTTGTTTTCCACTAAAAAACTTTAATTTTTTCTCTTGGATTTATTCGAGATTTTTAATTATTTTCTTAAATCATCATATATTTTCATCTTTAGGATACTCTAACCCACTAATCCAAGGGGATTCTCTAACCTCATTTTCACTGAAAAAACTTAAATTTTCTCTTTCAGATATATTCGAGATTCCTATTTATTTTCTTAAAATATCAAAATTTTTATATTTGGGGATACTCCAATCCCACCATTTCGAGGGGGTACTTGAATCCCATTTTCCACTACAAACTCAAATTTTCTTTTTTAAATATATTTGAGATTCCTAATTATTTTCCTAGAATATCAAACTCTTTATCTTTGGGTATACTCCAACCCCACCATTTCGAGGGGATACTTTAATCCCGTTTTTTACTAAAAAACTTGAATTTTCTCTTTTAGATATATTTGAGATTCTTAATTATTTTATTAAAATATCAAAATCTTTATCTTTGGGGGTACTCCAACCCTCACACTCTGAAAGGATACTTTAACCCCATTTTCACCAAAACTTGAATTTTTTCTGTTAGATATCTTTGAGATTCCTAATTATTTTCTTAAAATATCAAAATCTTTATCTTTGGGAATACTTCAACTCTATCTCTCCAACGGGATGCTCTAACCCTATTTTTACCTTAAAATCTAAAATTTTTCTCTCTTCCAAATACCCTGGATTATTTTGATTAAAACCTTTTTCCATCCTTCAAGTTACCACTAAACCCGAACACATCTCTAAATTGTCATTGTCATTATTCTTCAATAATCAAATACAATTATGAGATATATTTTGATCATCCCTTATTTTATGTTCTTCTGTTTCGTGAGATTATTATATTCTTTTTCATTTTACTAACACATTTTTTTCTTATAGTGACTATTGTGCATTCATATGTAAAATTTCTCTTCAAAAAATTTTACAAAGAAATCTTCGTGTTAGTATCTATCCAGTGCCTAATATGGAATATCCAAATTTTTAAAATTTAATCTAAAATTATTTTCATAAAAAATCGCTATGCTCCTTATAGCTCCGTAGTGCATGGATGATATAAAATTTTCTATCAAAACCCGGATTCATAATTTCCATAAAAGTACATGTATTAAAGGGGATTATATCCAAGTAATGACCAAATGAAAATATTAAGCTAAAATTGAAGTGAAATATAGTTAGTGGGTACGATTTCGAGCATCATAGGGGTGCTAATCTTTCCCCACGTGTAACAACTCTCAAACCCACCCAACAAATTGCTGGACCTTGTAGACCTTGAAATCAATATTTCAAGTTTCGTAACTTGGAATATTGTATTGATTTCAATAGGCATCTGATCATGCCTAGCCTAAAATGATCAGTAGCAACTTCAAGTTTGTAGTCACTTCACGGCAACTTTTCAAGATTAGCAGGATGAGCGATTCATCCAAGAATCTCTTTCCTTCTATTATCATGCCTAATCTTACAATGATTAGGATGATCGTTTATATCTACATTGCTCAAATTGATCTTATTGTCAATTCTTTATATAAGCAAATGATTTTCCAACCTATGGTAAGGTTTTCTATGCCTTACTTTAAAATGTTTTTCAAACCTTCCAAATGGTTCATAGATTGATTATAAGTAATATGCCTATGAACTAAATCTCAACAACAGGTATCAATTATGTATATAGACAACAACTGAGATTTATTTTAATAACAACTGTATGTCATCTTTACTCATAATCTAATATGTGCTTACATATTCTACAAATGAATAAATGAAATTTGAACTATTATATGCACTTTAATGACTATTGTTTTACCTTAACAATTGGTATATGTACTCTATTACTTAAATGATTTATATACCCTGTATGCCTCTCACTTGACTTAGCAATCCTAACTTTGAATTAATCTGGCTTTTTGATGTAACAAAAAATAGTAGAATTTTAAGGGTAATCTACTTGCTTATATCTATTTGAAAGTAAAATCAGTAAAATTATTTAACATGTGTTCATATGATTATATCCCATGTATATGAAATGATTTATGCTGGTTTATAGTGTTATAGGTAAATATGACCTTGACTACTATTGCCAAGTTTGTACAAAAGCATTTTGGTTTACTTTCTAAATCTTTAAATAGTGCTCTTATTAAGGGGTAGTTTAATTGAAAATCTTTAATTATTTTAGGAGGAGTTTTTACATGCAAATTTACCTTAAGTTTTGTCATATCAAAAAAGGGCATATTGTTAGCTTATTAGCTTTGAATTAATCTCAATTTTGATTTAATGAAAACTTAAAAACTTAATCGGCTTGTAATTAAATATTTTCAACTTAGTATTTTTTGTTAAATTAATTTGAAAATATTTTGAAAAAATACCAAAATATTTTTAACTCCTCAACTTACTCAAAAATGTGTTCTTAATGCATACTTTAGTATAAACATTTTTGGGATGAATTTTATAAGCTTTAGAGTCAAGAAATACACTTTAAAATGATTTTCATATGAAAGTATCAATCCAATACTTAGCAGTAGCTGAACAACCTTGAAGCACTTAATTTTATCCATACATTCCTACCATGTATCAATACAATCCTAACATGTATTGATACAATGGACTGTAACAGTCATATTTTATAAAATATATTGATACTTACTCAATTGTATTGATATATGGGCACGGGGAATAATGCAAAATCACATTTATGAAGGTTCCAACAGCTCAAAAGCTTAACAATCAATTCCTAATGACCATAAACCTATTTCAAGTATAAATAAGCTTCACAAACATTCCCAAGAACAAGAATTAAGAAGAGTATGAGCAAATAGCCAAATCCTCCATTTGCTTCATTTTTAAGTAATCTAAACTATGCATAGGACAAATTCTTCCTATCATTGCATTCCTTTGTAAATTCAATCATTAGAATTCTTCATTTGTGTGCCTAAACTCTTGTAAAACCTTATCTTTAGAGGTCTTATTTGTTTACAATAAATCTTCATATAAAGGGCTGAGGTTTCTACTTAGCATTCAAAAGTAGTGAATAGGAGTTCCATTTTAGGCATAAAAGATAAGGGGTTAGAGATTGCTATCTTGTCCTTTAAAGATAGGGAGTTATAAAGGTTATATCTTGTTCTTAAAAAATAATAATTTAAATTAGTGAACTGTGAAACTTCGGGGCAAGTGAGGCCAAGAGAGAGGACATAAGCAAAGGATGTTGAACTTTTATCAATTATTGTGTTTGCTTCTTTATCTTTACTCACTTTATTTGTTTATTTTACTAACTTACAACTCCAAGTTCTTTATTGTTTTAATTTCTCAATTTGTGTTTTTAAAGTTTTTATTTGCAAAAGATTTTGTGAAATCTATTCACCTCCCTCTTGATTTCAATCACCACAAGGTCTACAAATTAAATAATTATAAATATAGTTTTAATTATAATTATTTTAGAATATAAATTATAATCAAGATTAGTATAATTAAAAGTCTAAACAATAATGAATTTAAAAATTATGTATGATTGTTTAATTCTCGTTTCATTATATTATATCTTTAATTTCATTTTTTGTAATTAATTGATGGGCAAATATTAATCCAGAAACGTTAAATGAAAATAAAATGTTGATCTTAATTATTTTTTATGTTTATTGTGTTATGTTATACATTAAATTAAAATATTTAATTCGATTACTACATTAAATGGTACTAGAAAAAATAAAACTCAAACGCAGTGCAAAATTGCACATGTCTTATAAAATAAGATGAAAATTATCCCCTATTGCATGTTATATTTATATTATTTTTATATTATAATCGCATTCAGGGTATTACATATATATAAATTTTGATATACCATAAACATAACGTGAGAAAAATAATGAAAAAATAACATGATATAAAAATAATATCAACACAAAAAGAATATACAAACAATGCGTCAAGATCAGCATAAAAAATTATTAATATATCATGAACACTAACACAAATGACACATGATATAAAAATTAAAAGTTATTTGAATAGTGTCAATTAAACTTAGTAATTTGGAATATAACATCATTATATAACACAAAGAAAATATGCAAAATAATTAAAAATGACACACCAAAAAGAACATGACATGAGTACGAAAAGATATTAAAATTTGCATAAAATAAATTATTAATATTTTAAAATTTGTATATATTTATAATAAAAATAACAAAAACACAATCCCAAATACAATAAACAAAAAAATAAAAATGCAAAATAAAACTAAAAATTAAAAAAATAGATGAAATAGGTTAGAAAATTATTTGATAGATAATTAAAGAATAATCCATTATATTGATAGATCATACAGAGTTTTTAATTTTATTTCACCTTTGTATTTCTTTCCATTTAAACTTGTGGGTTCATATTCATAAGGTTTGCACTGATATAGCTGTGACACTACACTTTTATTAATTATCAATACACCTCTAGAAAGTATACATTATATATATTAATTAGACTTTATACATAGTATTATTAAAGTGAATTAATGTATAATTAAGAATAAATAATTAATAATATAATTTTTTTGTAAGAAATGATAGCATATTAATTAATTATTATGGTACTATTGGATAGAGGTAGTAAAATAAACTCGAATTCGAAAATTTATCCAAAAAATACCCGAGCCTGAACTCGAACCGAACTCGATTTGACAAACAAAGTCAATACCTCGAACCCAAGAAAATCCGAACTCAAAATGGCCTAAAATCAAAATGGCCTGAACTCGTAATGATCCAAACCTGAATGAACTCTAACATCAAGAAAGATGAACCCGAAAATACCTCAACCTGAAACAATCGAACCCAACCCCGACCCGAACCCAAACCCAAATCAAAATTTAATACTAAAAATAAATATGATGAAATTATAATTAAATAATTTTTTATAAAGCAAAAACTTTAATTATCAATTTTATTTTAATATTTTTTTAATAATTTAAATAAATATTAAAACTTAATTAATAACTTTATATGCTCAAACTTGCTCATGGGTCGGGCTAGGCCACGACCTGAATTTTTTTAAAATCCTAAGCCCAGGATCATGCCTAAACTCGCCGGTTTAAGCCAAAATTACTTTTTATCGCATTAAAAATATTTTTATTAATATTTATATATTTTACAATTAAATTTAAATACAATATATGTTATTTTACTTTAAAATCACTGTTTCGAAATAAGCCGGGTAAGTCTAAAATAAAAATATGAGAATCCAGGCTCGAGCCTAATTGGGCTAGGTGGGTAGCCCAACTCTTGAGCAAGTCTATATATAAAAAAATAATAATTTTAATTTAATTAATTAAACTCATTAAATATTAAAAGTTTATATATATTTGTAGTAAAATTTCAAATACTTCTTTGCATATTTTTATTATTATTATTATTATTATTATTATTTTAAGTAATGATAATTAGAGTCCGATAATATTAACAAAGTAATAAGGTAAATTCAAAAAATTAAAAGCCATAATAAATAAAACCATATCAAAAATGAAAATAAATCACATGTTAGACTAGCAATTAGACCTACTCACAAGCTAGATAGCCCACCCAGCCTGATAAGTTTGGCACGATTAGGCTCAAATCTCAAATTTTAAGTTTCATACAAGCTTGACCTGAAATAGTATTTTTTAAATAAAATAATATATTTTATTTAAATTTAATTATAAAATATATAAATATTAATATAAAAATAATTTTTTAATATTATAAATAGTGATTTGTGCTTTAACGAGTGGGCCAAGCCAAATTCAGCCTTGATCTTAGAATTCAAATTTTTTTCGGGCCGTGGTTGGGCCTAACCAAACCAATGTAAAATTTTTTCGTGTCAGACCACACAAATTTAAGCTTGAGCTTAAAATTTAAAATTATATAAAAGTGATTACATTTAACGTAAAATAAAAAATAATATAAAATATGCTTTAATTTACTTGACCCAAATCTAAACCTGAAAAATTTGAACCCGAATAACTTTAAAACTAAATTAATTCGAATTTAAACAAACCAAACTCGGACAAATTCAAACTCAAAAAATTTTAAACTTAAATAAATCTAAATTTAAATCAACCTAAACTTAAAATAATTTAAACTCAAAATAATGTGATATGAATAAACTTAATTGCCACGTCTTCTATCGGACACGGATAAGGAATAAGGATCGGCAGCCACCTGAACCACGTCATAAGAAGTTTCTGGCTGACAACCAATTGGCAGTATTTGATTAAATTTTTTTCTCCGCAATAATAGGATTATTTAATATTATATCTTAGTAGTTACTACGTGCTAATAATTGGAGTTGAAAATTTCTGAATTAATATTTTATTTATATATTTTTATATATTATAATTATAATTAATATATTATATATTTATATTAATTTTAATATATTAATAAATTATATTATATAAACTTTAATATATTAATATTAATATTTTTATTTTTATTTTTATTATATTATATTTTATATTATATTTAAATTATATTTCATATCATTTTTATATTAATAATAATATCATATTAAAAATTACAAATACTTGGTTAGACATTCCCAATAAATAATTACTATTTCCAAGTTTGCTTTTGTCACGTAGTTAAAGCTAGCTATTATTTTTGGTCCATCTTCTCAAAGATCAGGATGGCAGTATATCTAAACATGTGAAATGCTGACTTTTGTTATCAAATCTAAATCATTTTCATTAGTAGTTTGTTTTGGACGTACATGTATAGATGATAAAATAAACCTAAATTAAAAAATTTATTTGAAAGAATTTGAGTTCGAACTCGATTTGATCAAAAAATTAACTGCTCGAACTCGAAAAAACTCGAATTTAAATGACTCCAACTCGAAATAGTCTGAATCCGAAATGACTCGAGCCCGAAAAAATCTAAACCCGAAACAATCCAAACTCGAAATGGTTCAAACCCAAACCCAAACCCAAACCCGAGCTCGACCTGAACTTGAATATGAATTTAATACTAAAAAAAATGAAGAAATTATAATTAAATAATTTTTTTATAAATAAAAAACTTTAATAATAAATTTTACTTTAATATTCTTTTAATAATTTAATTAAATATTAAAAATATAATTTATATTTTAAATATAATTAAACTTACTCATGAGTTGGGCTGGGCCACGGTCTAAATTTTTTTAAAATCTCAATTTCAAGCCCTTATTTAATGTGCCTAGACTTATCTATTTAAACCAGAATTACTATTTATCACATTAAAGAATAGTTTTTATTAATATTATATACATTATAATTAAATTTAAATAAAATATATTAATTTAAAATCATTATTTTGAGCTAGGTTTGGCTAGTCTGATATAAAAATATGAAAAGCTGAGCTAAATCCAATTGGACCGAATGGGTAGCCTGACCCTTGAATAGGTCTATATAAAATAAATATTAATTTATCAAAAAATAAATCATATCATGAGCTTTGAAAAATATTGTTAATAAAGTATATTATCGATTTATCACATTTTTTTTAATTTTATTAGTTAAACTCATTAAATATTGAAAGTTTGTGTATACTAATAGTAAAATTTTAAATTCTTCTTTAAATATTATTATTATTATTATTATTATTATTATTATTATTATTATTATAAGTGATAGTAATTAGACTATTATAATAATATAACAAAGTAACAAGATAAATTAAAAAAATATAAAAGTCATAATAGATAATACTATATAAAAATAAATTAAATATTAAATATTAAATATTAAATATTAAATATTAATACCATATATAACTTAATTAAATATTAAAAATTTA